>JAHVYC010000036.1:43445-109112 GCA_020623665.1 Calonectria multiphialidica | reverse complement strand
CCCCCCCCCCCCCCCCCTTCCTGGGACGTTTTGCTTTTTCTTATTCCCTTAATCCCGGAAACCTCCTCAGCCCCAGAGGTCTGGGTCCCCTTGGCGTTATGTATGTACTCTGTATGTATGTTGGTTTGCCTTCTTTAGGCGGCTCGGAAAACCCGGTCACGCATGGGTAAGGATGAGCATTCGAGAGCTAGGAAGACGCATAACGTCCGACCAAGCAGTCCGGTGTGAGACACAGTCGGGTACGAAGCAGCAAGGAAGACGCAGAGCGAAGCGGATTGAGAAAACAACCCGATTCAAGTTGACATCGGTCCATTCCGCGACTCCTGCCTGAGTCCGCTAATTGAAGTGGCTTGGTCTAATTGCTGGGTCCAGGGTGGCCATGTGCGTGATACTCGCCGTGAAAAAGGCTCCCCGGACCGAGAATAGCGCCTCAGCAAAGTCTCCGATCCAAAATTGAACCACAGTCCACAGGAGCTAAGAGATTAGGCATGGCTATACGCGGTGCTCCGGGAAAGGATTGACGTGAATGAAATCCTCAACTGAATCCTTCCGACGCGACCTGGCTCGAGTCCTTGCAGCCAACAGGAATTTACAGGGGCGCGCCCCTGTAGATGCCCAATTCATCGTGAATTGCAACCTCTTAATTCTTTTTTCCTAGCCCGATTACCAGGTCCGAAGATTCGGTGAGAGGGGGGAAATCGTGATGGCAGCACCCTGCAAAATGCGACGAGGGGTGACCTTCTAGAGCCCGCCGGTCAAAGTAACCGTGACTGCAAAGCCCTGCATGCCCAGACCCTCTCCCAAGCCGTTTTGGCTTAACTGTCAGCCTGGTTCCCGGGGGGCCGTCTACCTCTGTTTTTTTTTTCCTTTTTCTCCCTGGACATCCGCATCAAGCACCACGCCGCCACCCCCGAGCCGTCACTCCCCATGCATAGTTAGAAGCATGCATCGTGTGGTGGTGAGTCAACCCAGGCCCTTGGTGAGCTGAAGGGGCGCCGCCGACGTGGCGGGGAAAGCAGATAGAGATAGAGGGTGATCAGCAGTGGAAGGTGGGACAGTTCCCGTTGTGATTTGAGAGACCAAGCTGGAGGATTGCTGCAGGTTGCTGTTTCGGGCTGGTGGGTGCCGTTGGTGGCTTGCTGATAATATCCCCCATACCTTGTCCAGAACAAGACGATCCATCTGTATGGATCGAATCACGACAGGAACCGAGACTGGTGTATTGAGACGATTACAAACCGGTATTTTGGGCCACTCCTCCAATGCCTGTACGGGCCATGTTCCACAAACCCTGCTCTATCTTGTAACGTATACCGACGTTGTTTCAACCCCCCCCAATTGCACCGGAAGCTATACCCGCACCCATCGCGATTTGCTTTCGAATGCCGTGTGATATTCCCGAGCACGAGGTTTTGTCTTGAAAATGCTACGCCTCACTCTGTCTTGGCCGTCCCAATCTGGACCTCCAGTGTCACCTTGCGCGGCAGTTAGTTCACACACACTCGTAAAGGAAAAAGAGGGTACCGAGTGAGATCTCAACGCAACGCACCGGTCCGTCATTGACAAGGGCCACTTCCATCATGGCCTGGAACTTTCCATCCTTGACCCTCTCAGCCATGTACTCACTGCGGACCTTGTCCACAAAGTACTGGTACAAGCGGCTGGCTTCGTCGGGGTTGGCCGCCCCGTGAAAGTCGGGCTTGGTCCCCTTTCTCGTCTTGGCCAGGAGCGTGAACTGGGATACTGGAGTTTCATGGCTGGTCAGAAAACGGGGGAAACTTTTCCCAATGAAGGGTGTGAATTGGGGGGTCTGGCCGTACCGCAGAGAACATCCCCCTCGATGTCCATGACGTTCTTCTTCCACTAAACCCCACGCCTGTCAGATTCAACAATTCACACAGATGCCCAGGTACACGAAGCCTCACCCGACCGCCGTTCTCATCGTCCCACATCTTCATCTTGAGAACCTTGGACGCCAATGAGTCGGCCTCCTTCTCCGTGTCCCCGGGGGCAACCGCGGCAAAGACGAGCACTCCCTTGCCAATGGACGAGATGACTTCCTTGTCAACTGTCACGGACGCCGAGAGTACACGCTGCAGGATGGCTGAGTGATATGTGAGCAAGCCATTTTTTTTTTCGAATTGGGACAAACACGCAGGTGGCAAATGCGAGAGTGCATAGGCGGCCTAATGTTTGCGTTTAGAACGTACCCTTCATGGTGAGAGGTGTAAATGTAGTGTGCAAACAACGACAAACAAGGAACAAGCTTTGAGACTTTGTGGAGAACGACGAGGGGAGTTGAGCTGACTATGACTGTGTGTGTGTGTGGGAAAAAAAAATAAGTTCTCTATTTGAATTCGGTAAAACTTGAGATTTGAAGAGCGATGTAAGCTGGGTTGACACACAAAAATGATATCGCCCAAGTTTGGTGCCGAGAGCTGCTTAGCCTGTCAGTTGGCCTGCGACTCAGGCCTGGTGGCTCCGAATCAGCACGCAGCCCTGCGTAGGCGTGGTTTGTGTCATGTGTCATGTGAGAGCGGCCCAGCGAACCCCAGGTACCTAGGTTCTTAGCAGGAATCCACGCTCCATCATGTACCCCGCGATAGCGGCAGCGACACATACATGGTTTTCAATCGCGTAAAATGATAGATTCTGGCCCAATAAATGTCCCGGTTAATTTTAATGTTATACTTAGTGCGTTTATTCCATAGATGCTGACACATATCACCTTGAATAACTGTTGTTGTGCGGAACACATTTCGGCAGCTAACAAAATCCAGCCGCGAGTGACTTGCTGCCTGATAGCCAATCGCGCGCCCGCAGCTGTTGGCTTCATCATTCTTCCATTTCCCACGTCCATCATCACGTCCAGTTTGGCACAGCTGCCTCTCACAACGCGAACAACCCGCCACGCTCCCCTAATTGGCCGTCTCCCGACGGCGAAAACGTACCCCAGCGCTGCGCAATCCTCTGCCGGCGATTTTTTCCACCAGAACCCGTGACCTACGGACCCCGCGATACCCTCTGCCAGACCCCTCTGGCTCGGACGAGGCTGAGGCTCAAGGCCAACAAACCCCGACCCAAGCCCCCCCTCCCTCTCCAACGACGGCCCTCCCCCCGACTAGTCCCAGTGCGAGGCCGCGAGGCTCACTTGCTCCTCCAAGATGGCGGCAAGGAAACTCCAACAAGAAGTCGACAAGTGCTTCAAGAAGGTGGCTGAAGGCGTCGCCGAGTTCGAAGCCATCTACGAAAAGATTGAGCAATCGAATAATCCCGCCCAGAAAGAGAAGCTCGAAGACAATCTGAAACGCGAAATCAAGAAGCTGCAGCGTTTGCGAGATCAGATCAAGACATGGGCCGCCAGTAACGACATCAAGGACAAGGCTCCGCTGCTAGAGCACCGGAAGCTGATCGAGACGGTTCGCCTCCCCCGCCCTTGTGCCGCCCAGCCTTGTTGGTGCAGCCATGGTCACGAATACTAACACGCCGTCCCCCCGCGTAGCAAATGGAAAAGTTCAAGGCTGTGGAAAAGGCCATGAAGACCAAGGCTTACTCCAAGGAAGGTCTATCAGCGGCCGCCAAGCTAGATCCCAAGGAGCAGGCCAAGGTCGAGGCCGGCGAATTCCTAAGTAGCATGGTCGACGAACTGGAACAGCAGATCGAGGCGCTAGAAGCCGAAGGCGAGTCGATACAGGCCACCATGAAGAAGGGCAAGAACAACACGGCCAAGGCGGAACGCATTGCCGAGGTCGAGCGCATCATCGAGCGACACAAGTGGCACCAAGGCAAGCTGGAGCTAATTCGACGGTCCCTCGAGAACGGTGGCGTGGACACCGAACAGGTCAACGATCTAGAGGAGAGCATCCGATACTATGTGACTGACGGCATGACGGAAGACTTCATTGAGGACGACGAAATGTACGACGAGCTGGATCTTGAGGACGAGGAGGGTGCCTACGGCATGAACCAGGACAACGAAAAGAACTCCTCCCTCGACACCCAATCTATACAAGATGATCTAGCAGCAGACCTCGAACTGACAAAATCCACGTCGAGAAAACAGAAGGAGGCTACGCGACAGACAACATCCCAGACCAAATCACCTTTACCGGCCCTGGCGACACTGCATACACCCTTATCAACTATCAGCAATGGAAGTTCAAGCGGTCCCACGATGAAGCCAGCAACATTACCATCAAGACCGGCTGGGGAAGGCCTGAAGTACGCGTCTGCTGCCGCCGCCGCCGCCGCAAGCGACAAGAACAATGTCGGCATCTCGCCCTTACCTCCACCACCAGGCTCTGGTATATCTCCTCTTCCCCAAGTGTCATCCCGAGCAAGCGCGACAAGCTCCCCTGCCACGTCGTCAATCCAGCCAGCAACGCAACAACTCGAACCCAAGGCCCCCGCATCGATAACATCTGCGGCCAACTCTCCGGAGCCATCCATCGTCAAACCATCCAAGCGTTCCAAGGCAGCTGGCAAGCAGCCAGCAATCCCTGGGACACCCGAACAATCGAAAGGTATGTCGGCACAGATAACGAACTTTGTAGGAACTGCCCAGGCTAACTTGGGTTTGCAGCTGCACCCCAAACCAATGGCAACTCAAATGGTATCAAGCGGATTGCTGAGGAGCCCGAGGAGGAGTCCATCTATCACCTGCCGTCGTCATTGCAAGATCTTGTTGAGACGTACGAAACTTCGAGGAAGCGCCCCCCACCTCCATCTGCCCCATCAACCTTGCGAATGATGAGCGTGAGCCAAGCCAGCTGCCCCGATGCAGTAGATGCGGAGGTCCCGCGAACATATCGACCGGACGTGCCGGTGCCTCCGACTGGCTCGGGCTTCCCGCGAGATCCGCTACCCATCTTCGACGACCCACGACTGTACTCCCGTATCGACCCTGATACGCTGTTCTACGTCTTCTACTAC
Organism: Calonectria multiphialidica; assembly: GCA_020623665.1. Lineage (NCBI taxonomy): Eukaryota > Fungi > Ascomycota > Sordariomycetes > Hypocreales > Nectriaceae > Calonectria > Calonectria multiphialidica. Next base: position 104,180 of record JAHVYC010000036.1, on the reverse strand, counting down.
AAGCAGGGGACAGCGCAACAGTATCTGGCGGCCAAGGCGCTCAAGGACCAGAGCTGGCGGTTTCACAAGCAGTACCAGACTTGGTTCCAGCGACACGAAGAGCCAAAGAACATCACCGAGGACTTCGAGCAGGGAACATATCGCTTCTTCGACTACGAGAGCACATGGTTAGTGGCCCAGTGAAGTTCAAAATTGCACAACGCGTGCCGGGCCAAGTTTGCTAACACACCGACAGGATGAACCGTCGAAAAGCAGACTTTAAGTTTGCGTATAAGTTTTTGGAAGATGATGTTTAATCAAGAGAGAACGACTGGTAGCGGGGGCATCCCTGCAGCTACCCGACATTTCGGGTCGAACGTCCGTATCTGGTGGGTGGCCGACAATTAGGATCGGCTGTGTGTACTTTGGTTTATGTTTTGCGATTTAAGCCTCCGGGGTTTAATGGGGGCAGGAAAGGGATGGTAGCCTCATTTTTTCTTTGTCTCGCTCGGCACGGGTCAGGTCTACGTTGGGAGTTTGCCTCATAGTGTTGAGTAAGGAAACATGGGAAATTCCGGCTGCCGGGCATTTAGCCCTGGGAATCAAACAAGCTTTGGCTCTTTCTTGCATACAAAGTGTTGTGGTGCGTTTTTATGCACAGTCATGGTTTTTTAATTGCCTGTCGGCCGTGTCCAATCAAGTGCATTGTGATGTATAGATGTGCAAATCAGCGTTGCATTTACGCCTATTTGCCTTTTGGCTTTTGCGCCTCGCGCTGGAAAGTGTGAAGTGTGACGACGCGCACTCGCTGCCCTCGCTTCGCCTCGCCGAAATGACTTGCTGGCATTACGATACATTTTCTCAGCTGCGCCTTTACCCCCGCGGGGTTTGACATAGGGCTTAGGCGCCACCGAGGCACGGGTTGGTGACCGATTGCACAATCACTCTTTTCTTTTTTTTCCGTTTTTTTTTTCAACCGGCGTGAGGCGGATCGCCAGGAGGGTTGTGCGTCAGACGTGGCACTCGCTCGGTTGACCGTTGTGGTGAAGCGGTCGTTGAGAACAGAAGGTGGTTTCGCTTTAGGGGGGGCCAAGATGATTCTGGCTTGGTGTTCCGCCTCTCTATCGTTCCTTTTTGTTTTTTTTCATGGGCCCGGGCTGCGTTGATGCCCAAAGCAACGTGATGACACTGCGACCAAAGACATTTATATGACGAGCAAATCTTTCACGGATTCCAACGTACTGATTGAGACACGCTTCTTTGTTCTAGTGGCGGGCGTTGTCACCTGTCACTTTTTCTGCACTCCCCCCCTCCCTCCTCCCTTAAAAAAAAAACAATATGCAAATGTTTCAATTCAGCGTCTTCCATTGCCCTTCTACCCTACAGGCGGCGTCGCCTACTGAAAGCCATCTGCGAACCCATGCACTGGACCGTTCTAGCCACCCTAGCGACCTTCGTCGACGCTCCATCCATGCGTGCACTTTGACGCCCAGACCAAGCGGACAAAGGCGTGGACAGGGTATGATGTGACCAGGAGGAGTAGCAGACAGAGAGCGAGGGGGGGAAATATCTATCGGTCCGGCCGAGTGACGTACGGAGATTTGTGTACCTTGTCTCGATCGTCCGAGAAAACGGAAAAATTAGCAAAAGCGGCCGCTACGATGCGAAGGTTTCCGCCGTCTGCTGTTGGAGGGAGACTAAATGTGAGATCTAATCAAAGGTAGCGTGGGCCCCAATGACCGGTAAGGTTTCGTGCTGTTTCTCAGGTCTCTGACGGGATAGGACCATAATTTTTTATTCCTTTATTATTATTATTTTTATTTATTTCCCATTATAATATTTTTTCTTTTTTTTACGACAAACCCTTTTGGGAGGAAAAGATGGGGAGAAGGTTTGCACTAATCTTGAAACCGGCCAAACCGGCCAAACCGGAGCCAATTGGCCCCGATTGGGGCAAATAGGCGCAACCTGGTCGCCATATGCACATACAGCTATGTGTTATTACGCTGGGGAGAGCGAGTGCACGACGGCATTACACCGTGTGCTACTATATCCGTATGTTTCATTTGGTGTTCTCTTCGTTATTAAACTTTCTTTTTCCTGTCGTTACGAGGGAGCTCTGGGCAACTGACTCGAGGCGATGGCGATGGGCAAGCCGAATGCACCACGATGAAACAATAGTTTGCGCAAGCCAACTCTGCTGAGACAAGGGCAAGACATGCCATGGCAGGGCGAGGGTGTACAGACGCATTCGAAGCGTGTTCTATTTCCATGACACATGTTGGGATGGGACGGGCGCACCCTTGGTGTTTCCAACTCTAAAATTGCACTGAGTACGGTGTCTAAAGTGGCAGGCCCTTCTTTTCTTCCTTCTAGGATGGATTCCAAACTTCTGTGCCTGTCTTGACCTAGGAAGACCCGCAGCGGGAGCCACGAGCACGCGCGCCATCTCCAAGCAAGGCAGGTGGATGATGTGATGATGCTCAGTGATAGTCGAAACGCAAGGCTCGGGCCAGGTGACAGAAGGGAAGAGGCAAGCAGGCCCGGGGGGGGCTGGGTGACCCATCGCTTGTGAATCGGCGAGAAGGTGTTATCTCTAACATTTGACAACGACTGTGCCGCAATCCAGAGAGGGGCCACGAGACAGGGTCCAGAGCAGTTTGGCGGGACGAAACCAAGCCAGGCCCAGTTGAGAAGGTGGCAGATAGACCGACGGATGTTGCGGATCTGGAAGGCTTCCAGAAGCTCTCATCTGCCAGCCGTTGGCAGCGATACCCCGGCCCAGGGGGGAAGGGACTGCCATGGGGTGACTTGGCGTCTCAAACCTCGCTGTTGACCCTTGGCTTGGTTCATCAACGACGACCCCCGCGCGATCCACTAAGACAACCGAGAGAAAGCGACAGCACCAGTAGCAGCAGCAGCAGCAACAGCGACAGTGCACAGACAGGGAGCAAGGGCCAGGATGTGGGGGTGCTTGGAAGGGTGCCCCCGAGAGGGTTTTCTCGCCGAGTTTCTGGAGGGTCACCTATGGAAATTGGCAAAGTACGACTGCAAAGGGGAACCACCAACGAACGACTTTTGACCATTTGTCATTTGCCCGTGGCCGGCCGTGTTTGGAACTGACGTTGGCATTGGTGCCAAGATATGGAGGACGTCCACCCGGGAAAATCGGGGCCCGGGTAAGCTCCAGCCAAGCTCCAAGGTCCTTGGTTTCATCTCTGCAAGCTGCACATGCCTGCACTTTGCCCAGTTGGGAGGAGCAAACGAGATCACCTATCGTGCACTCGCCAGGAAAAAAAAAGGAAAAAAGAGTGACGTGCATCCATCCCAATTGATCCTACACAACGCGCATGCAAACCTCTCGTCTCTATTTTTGGTGGTTGCCCGGCTGGTCAGGTAGCTAGGACAAACGGCAAGGCGGCCTGAACGAGGACCTTCGCCCTGCAGAGAGCATCGGTCACTGTTTTCGCTCAAGGCGTTCAGCGCAAGGCGGTCTTTCCCCTCATCGACTTTCGCACAATGCCATAAGCGGATATCCGACATGCGCACTCCAAACTCCCCGGTCCCCCATACGGCCACCGGTATCTGCACATCACCAACGGCCCTGGCTGCGTTGCAGCGAGGGAGGGAAAAAAGAAAATACGGATACGCATTTCCCAAGATCGTCCACCGAACCATGTGGGGTGGTGTGCAAAGTATGCGGTTGGCCAGGGCCGCGGGTGACGATTGGGGGTGTCTTCTTGGCGGGGCACCCATCAATCTCTCTGGGTCCTACTTTCAGTAGCATTTTCCCGTGTGGTGCTCACGACTGTCGGTCAGCGACAACCGAACTATTAGGGTGGTGTTGAAACGCGCGATAGCCAAGCGAAGATTGTGATGAAGAAACCTTGAACTCCCCTAGGGCGTGACGCTACCACGCAACGCAGCCAAACCACCCCGGTCGACACTATGGGTGGGGTTTTTCGAGGACATGATTGAGGGTTGCAGTTCTCTGCGTCGTCGATGCGGTGAACTGATTGGGACCGTCCAACCATCCAACCATCCTCCAACCCTCCATAGTGGGAGCGAGCAGCCCGAGCAGACGATCTGTACAGAGATGATTGGGGCTGTGTGTCGTGTGCCCCTGGTTGGCCTCGAAGGAGCAGGGCCCAGGCAGCAGAAACAAAGTCAGCTTCCTCATGTTCCCTTCTGGTCGATGCCGAGAAGTGGATTTTTGGGATCTTCATGGGTTTGGTTGCTGCAGGCCCCCAAGGAAGCTTTGATGATGTGCTAATGGAGCTTTGATGAGGAGTGCCATTTGCCGCTGCCGCTGCTTGCCGCGACGTGTTGGGTTTTTGCGGTCATCAGCTGTCTTGGCCCCTCCCTCATCGTGTGGTATGTGCGGCATGCTGCCCGTGCCCACCCATTGCCAGTCGTCCTCCCGGCATTGTTCCAGCCCAGTCGTGTGTGTCGCGATGGTGTGGATGTGTGGGTGGATATCGATGCTCCTCTGGCAATCATTCAACGACGAACGCCAAGCACTGTGTGTATGCAGAGTCATCAAGCAACCTGGCGGAACCAACGAGGGACAACCGGCCAGCCACACAATGTCCCGCGGGCCTCACGTAGACCGACGACACTTCAACATGCATGGAAGGCTGCACGACCGATTAGGCTGACACATTTTGACAACTAGCTTCGACAGAGCCTCCAACGACAAGGCGCAGGGCCAACCACAAAAGCCATCTGTCGTAATACGGTTTCAATGTGAACCCGATGATTGCTCGTGGTACGTACATGCACGCCAATGGTATGTACTTTTTTTACTTCTTATTGTCCTCAACTGCATCGACAACGAAACAACACACGCCCCCTCGAAAAAAAAAAAAGACAAAAGATTGACACGGTGCGGTGTCCAATCTGGCAACCTAGCACTGCGTAAGTTTTGTGCCCAATCCAATATGCAGCTGCTCCCCCTTGTCCCGAGATACCCGCGTACGCTGTTCTCTTCGACTTGTACGATACATGTGCATCTTCGGAGAGTTGAAATTTATGGTACCTGGCTGTACCCCTGGCTCCCATCTTCAGCCCAGCCAAGTTCGAGCAGGGCTCAGTTCGTCCCTCCCGTCAATTTGCCACCCAGAAACTCTGTCTCTGGTATCCCTGGCATCTGTCCCTCTGTTACCCGAATCCCTACCATGGCCTTCCCTACCTTCCCTCCCCTCCCTCCTCTCTCCTCCAGAGCACCAGGCCACATGCACAGCATGGGTTAATGATGATGAGCGGATCCCCCAGGTCGCAGAGGGGATGGCCAGCCAGCTGCTCCCCGCTAATGCTCGTCGACTCCTCCCGATACCGATGGCCGATTTTGCTCGCCGGCTATCCAGGCAAGCTAATGCTTGCCTTTGCCGTGGAGCAGCAGGGAGCCTGACATGGCCGAGCTCAAAGGCTATGTGCGGCAGTGGGATGGGAACATGATTCAGCCGAGCCGTCCAGCCTGCCAAGGTACGAGTCGGTCGAATATCTCTCTCAGTTCAATTGCCCCTGCGCCGGCCTTCGTAATTCTCCGTGGCCCTGGGTCCATCACAGCGGCACAGCCGTGAATTTTTTTCTTGCTCGTCACTTGTTCCGAAACGAATCCCACCCAACGCACCTCATCTCCTTCCAAATCGAAGCTTTGCGCGGCGCGAAGAAGTAGCCTGCGAGTGGTATGGTCGCGCACGCGCCTTGGTAGCATCATGGCCTGTGGGGTAAAGTGACAGGTTAGCTGCTAATTAGCAGCAACGTGCTCTGGGAGTGGAGGGAACGGCCATTGTGCTGTGCCGTCCCCCGTCTGTCTGTCTCACACGGGTCCAACGCTCCACTATTCAAGCTCTCCTGGCGCGCGCAAGACAGCAAACAGCACCCACCCTTCGATATTGGCTGGCGGGCCCTGCGCCAAGCTCTGGCCGATGAGGTCACCGAAGCTTCCATGTCCAGGGAAGCTAAGCTAAGCTCCATTCCTCTGTTGAGTAGGAGCACGAGCGCGCAAGCACTGGTGCTGGAAGCCAGAAGGAAGGGGCCCCGAAGCAGAGGCACGACCACCAGTTCTGCCAGGCTCTGCCACACCCGCCTCCACTCCCGTCGCCATGTCGCTACCCGTGGCCCTAATCGCTATGCGAATTGTGCGAATGAGAGGCGATATGGCGCTGGCAGTGCCCTCCAACTTTGGCCTCGTCTCGTTACCCCCCCCTCCCTTCGCACTCTTGTCCTCGATGCTCGTTCGCCCTCTCGCACTCGCCCTTGCCCATCCGTCAGCCCCGACGAGGCGATGCGGCGCCGCGCTGTTGACGCCCAAGTAACTACATACACGTCAATGTACCGCGTTGTCGCTGCTGCTTTCCTGCACTTTTACTTGCCGTTTTGCCTAGGCCTTGCTGCTTTGGGCATGCCTGAGTTGGATGGTTCGTGCGTCGCGCAGTGTTTGCTCTTTTGGTCGTGGGCACATGTGCCGTAATCCACGTTGTTGCTAGTTATCTCGGGACCTTCGTGGGCCACGATTCTGTTAGCTCTGCGTATTATTCGTCTGCTGTTTGTACTCGTCCTATCTGCTCTTTTTTTTTTTTTTTTTTGCCTGTCCCCCATGTACCAGTCGTCATGGGAACCTTGCACTTTTCCCGCCGTCAGCCATTCTCGTCCAGTTGTTGCACTGGCAAATGGCTCGCGCGCCAAATTCTTCGTCAACCTCCCGCTGGGCAAGGCAGCTGCCGCCAAACCGCTTCAAGGGCACCAAGTCGCGGATCCTCCATGCGAGTGCAGGATGCATCGTCCCTGAGACAGTCCTCGGGATCGTCCACAGCCTCAATGGCTTCCCCTCCCCCATTCCCCTTCAGGACACCGGGGGCAGGAAAAAAAGCGACGATGGCTGTTTTTCCTGACCGTCTCGGTTTCCAAGGTTGGTGATACCGTCTTGTCAAGGCGGCACATGCAATGCGCAATGCGCAATGCCACTTTCAAATCTGGCCTCGTCCCGGGGCAGCTTGCTTTTTCCCCTCGTTTTACTCATTCAAAGCGAATTACTTGATTCGCCTTTTGCTAATATCGGGACCCTCCAGGGCCCCGTCAATTGGGCCATGGCATCCTATCCCACCCATCCCATCACGAGCCAGGGTCCGCCAGATGCTTCGCCCCCGGTCCTGGCCCGCCCCCCTCTCACCCATCTCCACACACCACCGCTTTCGCTTTTTGCTGGTCCCCTCCGTTCCCACTGTAAGTTACGGCACGGTACGTCTGTGCATGGATAGTAAGGTAATTAGCTACGTACCTACATGGCACGCAGCGATCGACCTGTCTGTTCCTACGACGATAGACATGCACACGATGCCCCGGGGACCGCATTGCGTCAGGCCCTTGGCGGCGCTAGCACCCCGGCAGTATTCTAGAAGCCTAATGATACCCCTTTGGTTCTGGCTTTTGCTCCCCACAACATGTACTTGCACTTTGGCCGGGATTCAAGCCCATGCTCGTGCTGTTCCTCGACTACACCTTTCCGCCTCACTCGAGCCAATGTGCGTTTTTGGAGCCTCACCTTTGCTCTCCCCGCTGCTCCAGGATGTACACACGTGCACACCCCCCCTTCTCCCACTGCACTCCCCTCATCTCATCTCGTCCACCTCCGCCTCAAAACATATATATCGACCTTGCTGGTAAGCTCCTACCACTCGTGTCCCACTCACATTGCACTTCCTGCTTCTTGACCATATAATCCAATCCAATCCCACCTCACCTCCGGTTATCGAGCCTTGCAATTGCCTCTGCTCCTCGCTTCCTGGTGCTGATTGCTACCTACCCCTCCCCCCTTCCTCGTATAAACAATCCACAATCCACAATCCTCTTCAAGGGCTCCTCCCCCCACCGGGCCCCGAGCTTCTCTTTGTCTTGACCACTCTCTCGCATTGTCGCCAAGGCTTGAGTGTCTGTCGAGTTCCGGCGCGAGCTCGAGCAAACGACATTTTCACCCTTTGAGATGGATCCCAACTACAACATCGCCTCCGACTTCAACTACTGGCACGACGCGCCCTCTCCTCAGTTTGAGCACAAATCGCCAACCTCATATCCCTTGGAGCTTTACAAGTCTCTACCTCTGGCCCGCTACGCCAGCTCTAGCGGCAGCTCTCAAACCTCGTCCTCAATTCCCGACTCTCCTCACAGTCTCCAGATCTCTACTCCTACTCTCCAGGCCGCCACGCCTCCGGCTCCTGAGTTCATCATGGGTGACTCTCAGCAGCAGCACGTCAACGGCTATATGACATCGTCACCGGTCACCAGCCCGGTTGAGGATGCCGTCACGCCCAGGAGCGAAGTGTAAGTCGCATTGCTTGGTTGTCGCCTCGTCGGCCGGTATCACTGACTCTCTTCTTCTTGTAGTACCTATCCTGGACGAGACTGGCCCGTATTCTGCCTTATGCCTGGTTGCACCGCGCGACCCTTTAGGCGATGCGCAGACTTACAGCGACACTACAAGAACACGCATGCTCCGGACTCGCTGAAGGACAGCTACCTTTGCGACTACCCAAAGTGCACCCGGTCTCGCGAGCCCTTTCACCGCCGCGACCACTTCCGGGACCACCTCCGAGAGTACCACCGCGAGGACATCCAGAAGCGTGGCAATACCGTCAACGAGGACTGGCTCGAGGGTCGCTACCTCCCTTCGACCTGGTGGCGATGCCCGCGATGTCTCGTCCGCGTATACATCTCGAAGCACGGGTTTGAGTGCCCCGGGTGTAAGACTTCGTGTGAGTCCAAGCGCAAGGAGCGACGCCGCAGGTGCACATGAGATTAGAGAGCAGAATCTTCTCCCGACGAGACACCTTTCTCTCTCTTCTCTTAATTTTTTTTTTGCCCGATGAACATGAGGAAGCCCGAGCCAAGAGCCAATGCCGTTGTGGCCACCCAGAGTCCGATCACCAAGACATGTGGAAGAGCGGGACGGCAGTGGTGGCCAGCGCTGTCTTTGGGAACGCCTTGCACCAATGCGCGGCGTCACACTCAAGAAACGAGGCTGCAGTAGCAGGACAGCAATGGCTAATCACGATGGCCACCAAGACTGCTTCATACCACCTCTGCATACGCGCAAGGCAGTGAGGGCATACTAGGCGTTTTTTCCACTTTCACACACACACACCCTGCCTGCCTGCCTCGCCTTCAACCCTCCAACAGCTCTTTGTCCCCCTTGTCCGAACACCTGGTCCTATCGAGCCAACCAAAACCCCCAGCACCCGTCTCATGTCACACAGATCACACACAGCACACTCGAACCCGCATCACGCACTTGCTTATTCCTGTTTCTTTTCGCCTTCCATGGCGCTTCTCTGCATCATCACCCGTCACCGCCCAGGCTTGGCTGCACTGCAGATCAGCCTGTGAGGCTGACACACTGAGAGAATTGTTCTAGAAGCGGGGGTTTGGTGGCTGGGGGGCTGTGCACCCTCCCAACGTCCTTCCTATCCGGGCCTGTGCTTGCCTGGGCTCCACACCACCCTCCCCGCCTCCTCCTGCAGTCTTTCTCTCTGACTGGGTCTCTCGCTAGCTGGACATGACAGCCTTTGTCGTCATGCAGCTGAGATAACGAGAGACGAGACAATGTTTTGGCCCGCTGGTGATGGGTGGCTGCTGCGCTGCATGCTTCCACGCTTGCTTCTTTATCCCTTCTAGTGCTTTTGTTTTTGAAATGTCTAGTTTTTTACGAGCCCTTGAATCCTGTTGTACTTGCTTTTTTTTTTATTACCACTCTGTCTTATTTTTTATTGTTATTCCATCCACGCAGTCATGATGACACACTACACTTAGAGAGGGAAATAGACGGGGTTACATGGAGTTTTGCTACTAACTTTTTGGCTTTTGGTTTTTTTTTTTTTTTGCTTTTATACCACATATACCTTCGCTTCACTACTTGTTGCTTTAATACATGGCGCACATGGGACACACGCACTCACACACTCACACACACACGCATGCTTTTTGTCTTTCAACTTGTACATTGAGGGGGGCACGGATGTACGCTTCGGTACTTTTTCGATAGATGCTCGATACCTACAGAACTCAAGTACACATCATATGATACACACAAATCAGACTTGTTACTACCTTTTTTCCTCATTTACAAAACTTGACCATGTCCACGCGTTTCACATCCCTTGGTTCAAATTGACTTTTCGCTCGCGTTACACGTCCCCAAAGAGGTTGACCAGGGTGTGGGCGAGACGTCTACAAAAAGCAACAAGGGCGGATGACTTGACTGACGTTGTACTGGCCACATCAGCCCGGGCTAGCCGCTAACAACCCAGACACGCACGACACCCTCTCAGCTCAGCGATGGGATTTCTCTCCCGGCCGATCGCAAAACCGTCCAGGGATGTCGTTCCCCAGGGCCCCCAATGCGACACTGCATCCGCACAGGGCCACCATCACTGCAAGGACGAGCGATGCATCACACCGCAATCGTATACCATTGCGCCCGTGACCTCATCACACTTGCAGCCCTCATCCCTACGCTCCCACCCTTCCACCCTTCCATCCTTCCATGACTGTTCCATGCTGATTCCACGCGCCTTCGATGCGTGTTCCATCTGCAACCCCCTTTTTCTGCTTACCCCTCGTCAGGATAGAACTCTTCGATTGGATCGCCTTCGTAGTCAGGCATTGCGCGGAAATCTGGCCGTCCCTCTGCCCTGCGCCGTCTCTGCCACTTTCGCCCGCCACCCTTGGGTCTGCTGCACGTCTGCTGCAACTGCTGCTGCTGCTGCTCCTCCTCCTGTTGCTGCTGTAGCACTGGGTGAGGGCCCCTGCTGGCAGACTGCAGACTGGCTAGTCTCCCAACGAACAGCTGGGGTTGGTGGAACTTGAAATCCGAATGTTGCAACCTGGGCGATCCATTGTGGGCACTCTGAGGGTTTGTCATCTCTGTCGCGACCGTCTCGGTTGGGTCGGCCCTGTGTGAGACCATTTTGGGGCTGCGGGAATTTTCTGAGTAATTCGACTCCAGGGCAGCGACCGGGGCTGGGCTTCTCGAAGGATTCTCCCGTAACGACGCAGGCGGCTCTGCGACATCACTCCGGGCATCAGCCCTGGCAAGGGACAGGTAGTGGGTCGTCTGATGTCTTGCTTCGATGCCCGCTCTGCGACTTAATTCGACCGTGTCCCCGTCAAACACAAACCTCTTCCAGATCTCATCCTCGTCCTCTGATGCTTGGACCGGGGTGCCATGAGACTCGGCCTCGCCGTCCTCATCCATGAGCAAATCCATGAGATCCTGCACATTCGGAGGATTGGGCAGTTCTGGCTTGGAAGGGAGCGTGAGGCCTTTCCCAACCTTGATGGAATTTTTACTCGCTCCGCAGACCAAGCTAACGTTTCTTTTGGGATGCGCGGTTTCTAGCCTTGTCTCTGATATCGGGCCATCATGTTCTTGCGGCAGTTTTGGCGACCCTAGTTCACATTGAATCAGGACCGAGTTCGGGCTCCGAGATTGATCCATTAGGCTTGATGGGTGTGCTGCCAGGGACAGCCCTGAGTTGCCTATATGTAGATCCCTCTCCTCTCTTGTCTCGTGGGTATGAGGTGCGTGTGGTTGCTCGTCTAAGCCATCCAGATAGTGGCTTGGTCCGGGGGTGATGGACGGTGAAGGCGCATGGTCGTCGCGTGCCACGGAATCATTCCGTGGCTCATCGCCATCATTGGAATTGAGCCAACTGTTCCACTCGTGGTCATCTTTTGTAACATGCGCATTTCCACTGCGGAGACTGCCGATCTGGGCGACTGTGCTGCTAGTGTCGTCTGGAGCTGGGGAACGGAGATCAAACAAGGCAGTTGCACGCCCTCGAGTAGGCTGGGGTTGATGGATGAAGTGAGGCGAGGACTGCACGACGTACTTGGGTTGATCCCGGCGCCCGCTAATGCAAAGATCGGAGGAGTGGTCATCGTTAGATGCAGAGCCTGGCACTTGACGTAGGTCCCAAGAATCGGAGGATGATGCCAGGGAGGGCTTGCCGCGAAGCGCAGGACCATGCATCAACGGATCACCCCTTGACAATGACAGGGTAGAATTCTGTGGCGTCGTCGATCCCCTTCGGCTATAAACCCACGTCTCGAAAGAAGGAAGAGGGTCACGATGGGTGGTGACGCTCCGTACGGAATCACTGGCCTGGCTCCATCGAAGGTTGTGATCCCCGATTCTGATCCTCATCTGCCTATCGGCATCGACCTTTTTAGTTGTACTATCTGCTCGATCTTTCCTCCTGTGAGTCCGTTGTGTTCGCACATTGTAGTTTCGGGTGGTATTTTGTTCGAAACTCGAGAGTAGCTGGCCAGGGCTGTCTCTCGGCGAAGAAGAGCCAATAGATATGGGCTTTTGGAAGTTAACTCCAGTCCAGTCGGACTTATCGAGAAGCCTTCGTCGTTTCGAATCGAGGTCAATGTCGGAAGACTCCTGTCTGGAGGAAAATGTGCTGGACCGGTGAGCATTCCTGGGACCGGCGGACGCGTCTCCACGGTGGCTTCTTTGGCTCCTCGGCCTTTTCAGGATATTGATCGGATCTTGTAGAACAGGCGATGCCATCTTGTCACGGCTTTGTGTTTGGTGCTTTTTGAGGACATGGTCGGGAACAAAGGAAGATGGACGCATGTTATTCTGTGAGGCGGCCACATCGTGTTTGCGAGCGCGGACCTTGGCGAAATATTGTTTCTGGCGGGCAGCATCCTTATTCCAGCCCCTGCCTCGAGAATGGCGAGCGAGAGACCCTTCTGTCCAGTTCATTGCAGGTCGCGTGCGTCAGGTTTTCTCAAAGACGCAAATGTCTTGCAGCAGGATGAGAAGTGGCTGCGTTGAAGGGTGCAGGATAGCAAACATGAAACGGGAAAGTGATACCTAGGCGTGCACCTGCAACCTGTGAACAGCCATATTCAACTACGGAAATCATAACACGACTGCAGAAAGAAGCTGTTCCACTCAAGTGTTGGACACTGTCACACAAACGACCATTCCCGAGATTACTTACACTTGTCAGATGCAGTCGATGTGGTGTCACATAGATGACAATAATACGCTAAAGTTCAAGAGGTCATGTGTGACTAATGAATCGCCTAGAAAATTAATATTCAAAAGGAAACTAATTGAATGTAATTTTTATTGTGTAACGGGTTAATTTCATGCTGAAGCCGAGTGCCATGGCTTTGCCCAAATGGCGCCCCCCCCTGTGATACCATCTGCTACCAGCCCTCTTGAACAAATCTAAAACTGCTTTGATTACTGGAACAATGTAGCGTGTTCGCATTTGGACAATTGCTAGAAATTGAACTCATCATGACACTGAACTTGGCCCCTCTTGACGAATCGCAGACATGCGGCGTGTATTCCACAGTGTTGATATGGGGTTGTTCGCACCAAACACTGTATGCACAGGCCAGCTAAGCTCCAGTTGATGACGGAGCTCCCTCGACGCCAAGGTAGACAGCCATCAACCCGACACATGCCACTTGGCGACACCTTTCGTTCACCAAGGCATCGCATTCGTTCAACCGCCACACTTTACCACAGCGCCGCGAATACTCTAGCCCAACATGGCGGACGCAGAAGAAAAGGCTCGCCAGGAAAAGATTGCGGCCGCCAAGAAGCGTGTTCGTCCCGCATGACCCCTCCTCCCTTGACACAGCTAGCTAACCCTTGCGAATCGCAGGTCGAGCAAATGAAGAAGAATAAGAAAAAGGGCGCCGCAACCAAGAAGACCAAGCCAGAAGCTGCCGAGGCGACAGCCGCCGAGCCTGCTGAGAAGACACCCGATGCGCCCCCGCCAAGCGACGAGAAACCCGCAGAAAGCGAGCCCGAGGATAAAGCAGCTGGCGAAAAAGAAGCCGGGGAGGCCGTTGAGGAGGCTCCAAAAGATAGCTCTGGAGATTCTTCGCCATCAACAACGCCATCACTAGCACAGCAGTCCAAACTAAGATCCACCTCATTCCGCGCAGCTTCTGTCAGCGCCGGCGCCCTTTCGCCTGTGCCCTTCAGCCCCGTGGAAGGGGATACAGCGCCTGAAATCTACAGAAAGCATGTTGCCAAGATTGAGGAGCTGGAGAAGGAGAACAAGCGCTTGGCCAAGGAAGCCTCAGACTCCGAGAAGAGGTGGCAGAAGGCCGAGGAAGAACTGGCAGACTTGAGGGAGGATGACAGCGACGATTCTACAAATGGCAATGGAAATGCTCAAGTTGATAAATTGGTAAGGACTCGCGACAAATATTCAGAAGTTCACAACTAATAATTGCAACAGAAGAGCGAGATTGCTTCCCTTCAACGCCAAAATTCACAGCTCCAGCAACAGGTATCACGAGGCTCCGGTCACGGTCATGGTCACCGGCCCTCACTATCTGTACCCGCCCCTCCCGCTGAGCTGCGAGCAGAGCTTGACTCCAAGACTGCGACTATTGAGTCTATGGAGATTGAAATCTCCAAACTCAAGGCCCAAGTCGGGCGTCATACCAGTGGGTCAACATCTGAGAAAGAACAAATTACAGCTCTGGAAGAAAAGTTGGCTCGCGCAGAGGCTGCTGCAGGCAAAGCTCAGCGCGAACTCCAAGACCTGAAGCGTAACCTTGATCGAACAGCGGAAAAGGCTGTGCGGGAAGGCAGCGAGCGAACAAGTGCCGAGACCAAGGTCAAGACGCTAGAGCAAAGTCTCGAGGCCGCCGAGGCTGCCAAGGCCGAACTCGAAAAGCGGGTTGAGGGACTAGAGAAGAAAGCAACGACTTTGGCCACTTTGCACAAAGAACAAGACTCTCGTCTACAGGCACTCAAGAAAGAGAAAGAAAAGGCGGAAAGCCAGGTAGAGAAACTTGAGAGCGAAAACACCAAACTTCGAAGTCGCAAGTCAACAGAAGAAGGCGGTGGCCTGGATGATGAGGGGGTCGATGAGCTTGAGGACGAGGGTCGACTTCGACTCGAGAAGAAGATTCGGTCTCTGGAAGCCGAGCTTCACGAGCTTCGTAGTGGACACTGGATTGGAAAGCGAAGAGAGATGGAGGCGAACAGCCCCGGTTTCCACGACGTCGATCTTTCCGGTGGATACATGACGTCTCCGGCCCAGCGCAAGGCCGGTGCTGGCGGGATCGGAGACCTCCTTACAAGTGGACTCAATGCCCTGGCTGGTGGCGGCGATGATGAGTTCCTTGATGACGATGACATGGACTTTGACGAGAATGCATTCCGTCAGGCACAAGAGGAGGAGCAACAGAAGCGAATTGAGCGCATCAAGGAGATTAAGCGATCGCTTAAGCACTGGGAGGGCTGGAGGCTTGATATTGTGGAGCACCGCAGGGGCGGAACCGAGGGCTTGGGAGAGATTTTCGACGTGTAAGATCAAAGCATCCGAGATACCATCATGGCAGTTTAGGGACTAGGTGGGTGTATAATAAAACACGCAGTGCAAATGAATGGTACGGTACGATGGGAATTGATTACAGTCAAGCCACACAGCAAGTTGTGATCCAAGACCTGACACGGTGTCCAATCATGGTGCCTGGTGGTGGCTACTGCGAAATTCAGAAGCCAGAAACAGATACACTAAAGATGATGAAGAAAATACGTGCCCGGTTTTGCAGTCACCCAACGCGTCGGCGCGTGTGTAAGTGAAGCAATTCACACAAGTTGCATGTGAAAAATGGCCAGGATGGCTAAAACTAGCCGCACAGCCCACATCCGGAGAGTTGCGCCGACATGTCAAATTTCATCTCGGTGGAAAGGTCCGAATCCAGCGATGACTCGATGTCTGAATCCAAGCGACCAGCTCTCTTTAGGTTGTTTGAAGACTAGTCTTATAAATCCAGTGATTCAGCCGTGAGTCAATCGGCGCCCTTCGGCCAGGACTTGTCGAAAGTATAAAAAGTGCCACAAGCGACGATGCGGGGGTAGTACACTCGATTGAAAAAGAACTACAGCTGAAAAGAGAAGAAGCATACCGTATATACTCTCACGCAAGATAGACTACTACAAGACAAGAAACCGGCTATTAGGTAAGTTGCGTACTTCTTTTTTTTTCCCGATAGACCCGCAAATGAGAGGGAGGGGATGTATTCTAGGAGGGGAAAGGGCTACACGAGTTGATGCTAAAAAAGAACCCCAAAAAAAAAGGTACCACAAGGTGGGGTCGAGATGAGCATCGCGTCGCGACTTCGGGGCCGGACGTGGAGGAGAGATTCACACTTTATTTCAACGGACGCGGCCTTGATCCCTGTCCCCAGGCTCAACGAGTTCTTCGCCCGCGATGGCTTCTACTGGGGCGGCCCCCTCCCCGACGAGGTCATGAAGGAGATGCTGGACAGCTCCTTGTGCTTTGGGCTCTACGAGGTGGTGGTCGACAACGAGAACGTCGAGGGCGACGCCCCCGGGTCCGGCGCAAATCCGCCCGCATCAGCACTTACATTTATCGGCCTGGCCCGCTGCGTTACCGACTTTGTGACGTTCCTGTATCTAACAGACGTCTGGATCGAGCCGGACAGGCAGGGCGGCGGGCTCGGCAAGTGGCTCATAGGATGCGTCCAGGAAGTCATTGAGTCCATGCCGCATCTGAGGAGAAGCGTGCTCTTCACTGCTGACTGGGAGCGGTCTGTGCCCTTCTACCAGAAACTCATGGACATGGACGTGGTCGAGCTTCGGCAGGGCGAGGGCCTCGCGTTGATGGAGAGGAAGGGAGCTGGACATCCCAGCTATGGAAGTAAAGGCAGTGGATATAATATGTAAGCGACGAGGCGGGAAAATGGGTCCCGCGGTTCCCATAGAGTAAAATACCCTGTTTATAATTGGACAATTGCAACATGTAAGAAGAAAAGGCTTATCAAGCCGCCGCAACAACTACATGTCCGTTGACGTTTGCGTTTACCCTTGTGGATACGAAAAACCTCTGTAACCAAAAAAAGGAGCAAAGGGTAAAAGGAAGAGGGCCATTATAACCTCGGATAAAGCAAGTTGGGCAACGTGCCACTTTGGGGGTTGTCATGGAAGCCGGGACGGAACGGCGCATGAGGTTTGAAACCGCGGGATTCCCCAAACGATACAGGCAACTCGCGGCAGACCCCTCCACTAGAATTTCCGCGTCTTTTTTTATCCCGCACGGGGTCAATGGGAACGTAATCCATTCGCAGGGCTCACAGGCAATGGATGAGGAGCGGCAGTTTTGCGCGCCCTCTTGCGCCCATTGCGCCCCGATGACGGCGCGGAAAGCGGGGCCACGACCGGAGATCCGAGTCGGGCGACGGAGATTCGGGAGGAGCCGAGCTGGAGGACCGGCCTAGCGCACTTTTTTTTTTGGCTGGTGGTGTTCGGTCGGGTTGCCGGGTGGGCGGTGTGTTGCAGTGGGGGTGGGAATTGCGCAGCTTCGTCTGTCACGTCCCGGGCGCGAATGGTGCGTGCGTCTGGGGAAGAAGACGTGGTTGACGCCATGTCACTCGCCGGTGGTGATGGGCGAGCCCATCGCGGCCGTGGTCGATCTCGGCACCTCGTCGATAAAACTCCACCGGTTCGGCCGGCCAAGCGCCCTCTTTTCGCCTCGCGTGCTCCCTTCTACATGACTGTCTCACCGAGAGCCTTCTGGATCCGGGTCATGACAACTCCGAGGCTGCAAATTAACCCCCAAGCAAAAAAAAAAAATGCCAGCAACCGCCAAGACCCCTAGCCCAACCCCCACAAAGCGGCGCATCGACGCAACGCTAGCGCTTCCCGCTGCGCTTACGTCTTGTATTGCATGCAGCGAATAGCCTTGTCTCAGCGCCCATCTACAGCCGTCCTCAGGTACCGCTCGGTCATGATCCGAAGGGAAGGCTTCGTAGAGACCTGCCTCGCTGGGAAGGGGTGTCAAAGCAAAGAACGAGTAGGCAGGGTTGGACGATGATTTACCCGTTCGGTCGGCTATATTCCCGCGGCTCGCCTACCACATGATGGTTGTGTGTCTCAGCGCATAAAATCGGCACACGACGTCCCAAGACGTGGCTGCGACATCCGACGTCAGTTCATAAATGTATCATAGAGGGACGAGACACTGGGAAAACCGCCCCCTGCCCACGCGGTTCCCACGTTTCCACATCGCGGCGCATAACATGTAGAAAATAGTCAGCCACAAGGTTTTTTTATTATGTCCCGCAACGAAGGGGCCGTGGTCGGCGGGCTTCACGGGAGAGCGCTCCGACCAGGTTTCCCCAGGGACTAATACGGTAGACAGAAAACAGCCGTGATGCCCACTTGGACGTCCGTTGTCGGATCCCGCCGTCTCTTTTCTTCGAACCGTTGGAAGGCAACTTCGCCAGAGAGGCTTTTCCCGTAAACAATTGTCCATCTGACGTCGCCCATTCCCGCAGCCAAGTTGCCCAGCCGCTGGTTCGCATTCTCGGAATCCGGAACTCAAAGAGCCTGTAAGTTGTGCGCTCCCGCCCGCCCCAATTTGCCCTGCCAACTCGCCACCACGCCCGTTTGAGCCTCACAAACTTCCAATGAGGGGAAACCCTTTTGCAATCGCCAGTGCCATTGTGTCAGCCACAAGCGCCGCCGCGCATTGGGTTTGGAGGGGGCGACGCCAGGCGGCCAACAAGGTGGCTTCTATATGCCAATCGGTGTCATTCGTGTCGCCGTCCGCGATCAGGGTCTCATCGTGCTTGGCTGTCATGACACGCACACGCTCGTGACATAATGCAGCAGCTGACGCATTGCGACAGTGACACAACAAAACACTCGATACCCCAGCTTTCTGTTTTCCTTCTAGTCGGCCCCTTAAAAAAAAAGCGGCCTATTTTTGCTCCATCGCATCAAATCCACCTCGTTTCATTGGGGGGGGACTCGCTATTCGCCGCTGCGCACATCGTCGGTACGTAGTGTCGTCTTGCTCGGTCGTCTTCCGCGATCCCAGACCCAGTTAGCTGTCGAGTTAACCGGCGACTTCCTCGGTCCAAGCACAAACCCAACCCCAACCTTGCGCCTGCCCACCCGGAGCCACGCCCCCTCCCCCCTCCCTCGCTGCTTCCTTTCTCTTACCCGTCGCGCATTGGAGCCTCCTTCCTCCCCCCGGCCCCCACTTCACATACTCCCACTCGCACCCGCCGCAGCATCTTGTTGCGAATACTCCTTCCCCGTTCGCCAATCCCACTCCCCACGGCTCCTCTTCACGGCAGCCACGGCTCTTCAGGCTCCCACTTACAGTTCCTCAGGCTTGATTCTAGCCCCGAAGCCGAACGGAGGCTTTCCGAAGGTTACCTTTATATTAGTTTTCGTCCGTCCACTTCCTCTCGCCCATCATGCCTGCCATTGCATTCGCTGCCCCGAGGACTCTCCTTCGCCGCTCTGCCTTTGCCGCTCGTCCCATCCGCTTCGGCGCCGTCCAGACTATCTCGCCCTTTTCCGTCCGCACCATGGCTTCCGCTCAGAAGATCAAGGTCAAGAACCCCGTCGTCGAACTCGATGGCGATGAGATGACCCGTATCATCTGGCAGTCCATCAAGGACAAGTTCATCCACCCCTACCTCGACATCGACCTGAAGTACTACGATCTCGGTCTCGAGTACCGTGACCAGACCGATGACCAGGTCACCATCGATGCCGCCGAGGCCATCAAGAAGTACCAGGTCGGTGTCAAGTGCGCCACCATCACCCCCGATGAGGCCCGTGTTGAGGAGTTCAAGCTGAAGAAGAGTGAGTGATTCCCCAAAATGTAACTTGCTTGCTTTGATACGCGGTTGGGTTGCATGCATCGCACTAGCACGCCATGTTTGCCCCATGCATCCATGTCGACGCCACCCCGCACTTATGATTACCTATGATGATCAATGCGAGAGGGGGCAATGGCTGGAGATGAGAGAGAGATGACATGCGAAACTTGCAATTGGCGAACAGACCTTGCTGACATTGGACCTCTTTTTTAGTGTGGCTCTCTCCCAACGGCACCATCCGAAATGCCCTGGGCGGTACCGTCTTCCGTGAGCCCATTGTCATCGACCGCATTCCCCGACTCGTCCCCGGCTGGAAGAAGCCCATCATCATCGGTCGTCACGCTTTCGGTGACCAGTACCGTGCCAAGGATGCCGTCCTCCCCGGCGCCGGCAAGCTCTCCATGGTCTACACCCCCGAGGGTGGTGAGCCCCAGGAGATCGAGGTCTTCCAGTTCAAGAACGGCGGCGGTGTTGCCCAGACCCAGTACAACACTGACGAGTCCATCACTGGCTTCGCCCACGCCTCCTTCAAGCTCGCTCTTGCCAAGGAGCTTCCTCTGTACATGAGCACCAAGAACACCATCCTCAAGAAGTACGATGGTCGCTTCAAGGACATCTTCCAGGAGCTCTACGACACCACCTACAAGCCCCAGTTCGAGGCCAAGAAGATCTGGTACGAGCACCGTCTCATTGACGACATGGTCGCCCAGATGATCAAGAGCTCTGGTGGTTACATCATGGCCCTCAAGAGTGAGTTTTCCCCGTCGCCCCTGCATCATCGCTTGATTTGCAGTTGACTAACACGATACCCTCAGACTACGACGGTGACGTCCAGTCCGACATTGTCGCCCAGGGCTTCGGCTCTCTCGGTCTCATGACCTCCGTCCTCATCACCCCCGATGGCAAGACCTTCGAGTCTGAGGCCGCCCACGGTACCGTCACTCGCCACTACCGTGAGCACCAGAAGGGCAACGAGACCTCCACCAACCCCATTGCCTCCATCTTCGCCTGGACCCGTGGTCTTATCCAGCGTGGTAAGATCGACGAGACCCCTGAGGTTGTTGCCTTTGCCGAGAGCCTCGAGGCTGCCTGCATTGACACCGTCGATGTTGATGGCATCATGACCAAGGATCTTGCCCTTGCTTGCGGCAAGACTGGCCGTGCTGACTACGTCACCACCACCGAGTACCTCAACGCTGTTGAGCGCCGCCTCAAGAACACCCTCAAGGAGAAGCTGTAAATTACCAAACAAGTCCCTCCAAGGCGGTCTCGCCCCCTTATAGCAACCCCCTCTGTGGATAGACCTCTCCCGCTTGGCCAACGGTCCAGCCAGCATAGCATAGCATCCCCATCCCACTCCCCTGGATACCGGGGTTCCTTCGTCCTGTCATCTCTTTTCGCAGAGGGTTGGCAATGATTTTGGACAATCAAGCAAGAACTTTCCTGTATGACGTATAGAAACGAAAGAGACGTGGACAAGAGGTAGAACACGACGGATGATACATTGGATACCTGTCTGTTTATGACATGAGAAAGAAGGGAAGGAAGAAAGAATTGACGCGGGGGTTCAAGTGGGTTGACATGAAAGAGATTCGTCGTTTTATGCAAAAGGCAAGCAGGCAATGTAGATAGGAGACACCTGATTGTTTATTGAAAGTACATACCAACAAGACGGGGCTACCCTCTCCAGCTTTATAGTTTTTGGTGTCACTGTGGTTTCCCTTTGGGCCGATTTACGTAGCAAGTTTCCCCGTTTTGTCGCCCTGCCATACCCTCCCTCCCTCCTTGTGCCTTGTAAGTGAGGGGGTGTGTCACAGGAGAGGAGTCACACTCCCGACGCCAAAATAGTGCGAGAGTAACGAACAAGCAAAACCGATTGGATCCCTGGGTTTGGAAAAAAAAAAAAAAAGACGAAAAATAATGCTTAGCTCACATGTACAAGATTCCCTGTTCCCGCTTGAAACGCCTCTCTGTTTACGTCTTCATTGCGCAGATCGCTCGACCACCCTATCTTTTTTATTGCCTTTCTTCCAGTCGTTTTGGGGGGAGTGGTTGAATATTCGTTTCCTCCCGTTCCCCCCCTAATAAATTCCCTTGAACCTGTCCCTATGCCTGCATACACCCCGTCCCCCCCAGCTTCTTCTAGACTCAGCAAGGGAACAAAAAAGACAAGGAAAAAACCGATAATAATAAAAAATAACAAATCTGAAAAAAGGTACCTAAGAAAGGTGACGCAAAAAATTACAGCTGTGCCTCGGCCCAAAGGCAGACAGGTAGACGTTACCCACACTCAAGGTAAGGATGAGCCGTCGTCTATGGTGTCAAAGGGACGCTTTCATGTCCCACACCGAGGACGATGACCCCCGTGGCCCGAGGCTCAGGTCTGTCCCCCGCCGAGAAGTCCCGAGTAGAGGACGCCCCGGGTGGCCGGAGATCCACCCGCGTTTTGTGGATAAATGCGTGTAGGGATGTACGGACAGGTTCCGGCACCATTGGGACATGTGCCTGTTGGAGTCTTAAGAGTCACGCATGTCTGTAGAAGAACCGACAGTGGTCAGCTCCCAGCTCCCAGCTCCCATCTCGAATGCTCCCTGATGCTCGAGGCCTCAAAAGGAAAGGCGAATATGCTAGTCGTCACGGGCCGCAGCGGCCGCTTCCTTCTTGGACTTGCGCACGCTGGGGGTGCCATCAACTTCGCTCTTCCGCTTCTTCTTAGTTGGCCTAGTTGAAGAGCCACGAGGCTTGTAGCCAGCGTCGTCGTCCCTCTTGCGCTTCCCTCTGCCAACAGGCGTAGAAGTAAAGTCTGGGTCCTCGTCCATGCTGGCGTCCCAGTCACCACCGCGCTCTGCAGCTGATGACCGAGCAACAGCGCTCACGCGCTTGCCTCTTGTGCTGGCGCGGCCACCACGCTCTCCTCGGCCCCCACGCGTCTTGCGCCCACCAGTGTGGCCGCCCTCGCCATCGTCGCCATCACCGTGGGTCTCCCCGTCCTGGAGGAAGATCTTGGGTGCATGCTTACGCAGCCAGTTGGTAACGCTGGTTGGATTCTTGAGGTTGGGGTTGTGGAGCTGTTGGTTCTCGGGGTGTGCAAGGGGTGCAAGAGTAGGGATGTGCTTTTCAGGGTCGATGCCGATGTCGACTTCGTAGATGTAGTTATCGACGTCGTCTGCCGAAAGGAAGTCGGCGGGATGTGATTCACCCTCGGGCACCTTGAGGTCGTCAATTATCGAAGGCAGAGACACCTTGGCTTGGCTGTATGATGAATGCGGCACGTTGGTGATGAGGTCCTCGAGCTTCTTTGCGCCGGTAGACTGGCCGTTTGCGCGGTCCTGATCGAGCGGCAGGACAGCCGACTTTGGGTGTGATGAAGGATCCAGGGAGACATCAATCTGCTTCTCGGGGGGGATCTGGGGCGAATTGTTGACCTCGAGCAGAATGTCCAGGAGCCGGCTACAGAGATATGGTTAGCAATTGGCGCACAAGGCTACGTGGATGGTCGGCAGAGCCTCGCCGGGGGGGGGAGTGACGCACTCATTCTCCACGGCCAGCCGCTTGACGAGCGCGGCAGCCTTGGCCTCCTGGCGGTGCAGCTCCTCGCCATCGTGCATCTTCTGGTCAAAGACGATGCGCATCTTGCGGTACTTCTTCTTCCACGACTTGTAGCCCGCGCGGTGTCGGGGCGCGTCGCCCTCGGCTTTGACGGGGCCCTCGTCCATGGCTCTCTCGGGGGTCGTGGGAAGGTGACGTGAGGTGTCGCGAAAACGGGGGTTTCAAGGGGGGTGCGAGTCGCAAAGGCGTAAACGGCTGTCAAAGGAAGAGATGAGAGAAGGAAAGCCGCCGGTGCGTTGAAATGGAATGAGAGACACGAGTTGGCGATGCGCGCGGGGCGTTGGGAGAAGCAATGATGAAGGGAAACGAGTTTTGCAGCGAATCAATGGGTTTCCGGGGGACGCCTGTCGCACCTCCGGGATGGGTACGTAGCTTGACGCCCACTGGCAGCCGTGTTCCCACAAGGCTATGCGCACCTACCAGTCTGGTGTGGTGTGGCACAAGACACGTCCGCTCCATCTAAAAAAAACAGTGCCCGGATTATCACTGCTTCCGTGAGAGCCTCGACACGCCAGGTCTGCTTACCCTATAGATCGTAAATGTTTATTACGGTTGATTAATCCAATCTGCAACATTAAGTTCAATCATTAACTGGCTTTTGGTTTTTTTATTCATTCCTTTAAGTCAGTAATTGTTGTCTTTTTTTTTTTTATCCTTTTCTTCTTCCTCTTCTTTACCTCTGTCAATCTCACTCGGCTGTTCGAACAGCTTTTACCAACACTCATTATGCATTTAACTTTTCATACACGCACATCAAGACCAAACATTGCATGTACAAATCAATCCACGCCCCCCTGTAATTTTCATTATTATACTGTCTATAATATCGGCTCTCATGAAGAAACCTCCTTTCCAAGTTTCTCCAGCTCTTGGCGGATAAACTCGGTGGCATTTACCAGCTCCGTGCTGCCGTAAACCACCCTCTTTTTGGCCCTGTCGTTGCCAGTTCTGTTTACCCACTCTTGTAAGTTACCGTACTCGTCCATGCTGCCGCCGCCCACAGTGAACACAACCGCCTCGCTGAATCCCTGTCTTCGCTGGCCGAAGCTGGCCTGCTGGCCTGGGCCCTGTGACCCGGGCAGTCCGCCTGGGGCATTCGCACTCGCTCCAGATCGCACTGCGCTGGGTGGAGGCATGGTGCCGCGGGCATTGGCGGATCGTGGGTCAAAGTAGAGGTAGTTTTCCGTCTTGGCAATCGCGGAAGACGACGCAGTAGAAGGATCCATGATGGATTCCACAATCCTGGTGACAGTGAGATCGCGATCTGCGGGGAGGAAGTTCTTGACTCCGCTAATGAGTGATTCGAAGTTGGAAGAGAGGCCTGAGGGGACACCAGACTCCTTGAGGCGATCGGTGAGGCGGGAGGACATGGATGAGAAACGCCCAAAGAGATCAGAGGACTGGGCTTGCTGGTTTGTGTTGTTGTTGATAGTAGCTAGCTGTGTCATCTTGGTTGTTGCACGAACCCTGTTGTCTGGTTAGCGGTGACCGTGCTCCGTCAAGTTGTGATACTTACTGTCGGATGTATGGCAGACATGACACATCCACATTGGCTTCGGCAAGAGCCTTTTCGAAGCCCTCGAATTCAGCCCTGTTGACCTCCTGCTCCGTACTGAGGAACCAAATAATGAAAAGACGCAGCTTATCCACGGGCTCCGTTCCCTTGTCGCCGTCTTTCAGAATCTCCATGATCTGGGCCTTGGTCTGCTTGGAAGCATTTTCCTCGAGTTGGAAGTAGTTATCAAGCTGGCGGTCTTTGATACCCGTCAGCAGGGCAGCCAGGATGTTCATATGCATGTCCAGAACGCCCTTGCGCTCCCTCATCTCAGGAAGCAATGTGATGGCTGCCTTGAGGTGCTGGGCACTGGCCCCTGCGTCGCCCTGCAGATCCTCAAGGCTTGATACACCAGTCTTTTTTGTAATTGAGGACGTATCCTCCTTATACTTGGTGAGCTCGGCATCAATGTCTTCTGCCACCTGTGGGAACGGAACGCCTGCATTCTTGGCCCAGAAGAAATCGTTTGAGCTGAGATCGTACGACTTCTTCGTCTTCGGCTGGGCTGGATTTCCCTCTTCCGCAGCCGTTTCAATTGTAATCCTGTTCAACTTCATGTTGAGCACATCATGCACAAGAGACTGATAGGTCCAGGAATGCGACAGCATGGGAATCAAGTCGACATTTCGGTCAAGGAGAATAAGAACTGGCCGGGATGATGGAGTACCCGCGGCGGCTGGTCGAGAGGAGGAAAATAGGTTGTCCTTGGAGTTGAGGATGTGATCTCGGAGTTTACGATCAAGCTGAGCAGCTACCATCTCGGCAGCCGCACCTTTGGGGCATCGAATAATCGGAATGACTCCTGCGTGGCTGTTAGTTTCATACCCCCCAATCCCAAAGAGTGAACGCTTTACCCATTGTGACCACGACACTAAAGAGACCGCTGACTATCCGGTCCACCACGCGATCAAGCTCAGCATCACTGGTGGTCGCACTGTTCAATGCCCAATATGTGTGCTCCTCCTGCATCCCCAAGCTGAACAGATCTGGCTCAGCGACAATAAAGTTTAGGTACTGGTCGAACAGCTGGGCAATCTTGTCTGAAGTCTCCGCATTGGCTGTTTGTGTCGCAAAGTCTTCGAGGAGGACGCGGGGAAGGGATGAGAGGAAGTTGATGTAGGCGGGCGAGTAGAGCCCCTTTGAAAGATCGGTGGTAATGTTCTCGAGGTTCTTGGCGGTCGGCTCGAGGAGGTAGATGACAGGAACGTCTGGGATCGGGTGCCTGGCTGTTCCAATGTGACTGTTGCGACCAATGTTAGAGCTGGCACAATCAAGCCCGTATCATGTCAAACTCACAGGTGCATCGTCACCCCCATGGCGCGCAGGTCGCTCACGCGCATAACGCTGCTAATCACATCTCGGCCCAGGTCGTCAAACACCAGGATTTTCCAAATGGGATTTCCATCGGCGTCTAGGATGGGCGCAACGGGGCTGAGGAGGCCATTGGCTAGCGCTTCTTCGGACTCGCTGGTCTCGACGGTTTCGTTGAGATTTAGAATCTTTCGGAGGGAAGCTGTTTGCGCGGTCAATTTAGCGCCGATGTGCTCCAGACGTGACTCTAAAAAATACCTATTTGGCGATCCCTCAGGGAGTTTCCCTTGGTCGCCATGGTGGCAGATGACGTCGGTAATGCGGGAGCTCGAACCGGTGGTGGCGGGATGGGTCGTTCGCGGGACGGAGTGCGATCAAGCTTCAAAGGCCACTCGCTGGCTTTGGGTCATGCGCAAGGCGGGGCAGAATAGGGAGTCGGACTCGGCGGAAAAGGGCGATGCAATGCGTGACGCTGTCGGATCGAGTTCGTCGTCAAGGCAATGTCGGCTTCTGTTCAACTTGAGGCCACGATATCAAGCCCACCACACCAGTACAGCGTCTACTGCCTGGAGCTCCCTCATGAGGATAAGTTGGCGACAGTGGAAGCACGGACCGATTGAAGCGCCGACGATTGGGTGCAGGCAGGGTATAGTACGTAGGTACGGGGCCACAGTGGACTCTCCCAATCAAGGAGGCGCTAACTCAAGCTGGCAGTGGTGACTTATGGAGTCGCCGTGCGTCGATGCGGCCGGTGGTCATGGCGGGGCAGTGCCTGACGCTGGGGGCTGAGTGCCTGACATATGGGGCCATACTCTGCACTCCAGCCCCCGTTGCGAAACAAGGGACGACTTTTTCAATCTCTTGACGACACTTCATCAACCACCATCCATCACCACCATCAGCCGGAGTCGCGGTCCAAGTTGCAGCCGCAGTCGCAAGAGATCGCAGCCGTGGAGCTGCCCGAAAAAGGCCACAAAGAGCCGCGCCCATAGATACACGAGGCGTCCGGGTACTCCCAGATCTCGCGCTTGCGCTCACGCTCGCTCGCCGCCCTTGTGATTTCTTTCTCCCCCCGACAGGCCACGCTCGAGGATGTTGTAAACAGCGGCTCGCTCGCGTACAAATGGGACAGGAATGATTGCGTCCCCTCGGTAGGAAAACACGGATAAGGCTGTTATAGGGAACATTTTCGCATTTCAAGGGTATGCTTAATCCTCCAACTCCCCCGACTCCCCCATATCTCATCCTCTCCCAATCTCGTCGCGTCCATCGCTCCCCCCTTTTCCACCATCACCATGAGTCCAAACAACAGCTTTGTATCTGTGATATCTCTATGAGCTCCGAGACCAGACGCGCCGCATCTTGCACCATTTTAAATTGCAAGACGGCGCCCTGGTTACTGCCGTGGAGACTCGCTCTGGCAATTAGGCATTTGAACTCGTGCTTGCAAAGCAAGTGGCGAGAGCAGAATGCGGCGCGGGGAGGGCTTCCGCGGCAGCACCCGTTCTGGGGCTATGTTGGCAGCGGGCATCTAGGCTTCCGCAGTTTGGCGGACCAAGATGAGGTCGGGCCTTCATGCCATGGGTGAGCGTTTTTTTGGTTTAAAAAAAAGTACCACGAGTCCAAATGACCTGCTATCACGTCTTCCAGTGATCGCGAAAGATGCTGGAAATCATGGTGCAGGGGGTTGGGACATAACTTTGTCCAGATCGGCCATGGTCGCGACAACTCAGCAGAGAACTAAATGGAGGGACACCACCCACTGGGCAGTGGTTATGGCAAGGCAAAGGGAAAGGCAGTGGCTCCACCAGAAATCCATCCCCCCCAAAAATGCAATGACGAACGAAGGCATTTATTTCCATCGCCAGAGAGTCGCCGATATTCTCAGCTCGTTAATTGCGGCCTTGCGAATCCATATTGTGTGGTCTGCTGGGTTCTTTGTCGCGCGTCAGCTTCCTCCCTTTGCTTTGCTCCCGACTCTTTGTCCGACCATGGCTCCAACACACATCCTGGCCCGGTGGTGGTGTCTCGTGGTGCAGCTCCTCTGTTCTGGTGCTCCAGCCCAGCCATGAACTAATTGCCAGGATTCGAGTTTCAATTCACACGTCTTTTTTCATACATTCCCACACATGCACATACCCAAACCCAAACCGCGGCCATCGCACACATCCCTCTTTCCCACCACTTCTTTTTTTTTTCTGCTGCAGAATCACTGATGATTTGTTTCTTATTCGCCCTCTGCAGATTATCCTGTTCGCGCGTCTCGACACCGCAGTATCCTTGTCAAACCACCAAAGCCGGACTAGCGCCACAGCCAGGGTGGGTCTCGTGGAACTCTGATAGCCGGAATTGGTCCGCTAACTGAGGTTCCTCAGCCCAAGTCTCGCACCGCGTTTTTTAGTCGTGTCAGTACCTGCCCCCCGTGTCTTTTTGATTCACCGCTCCTCCCACGTCTAACGTGGCTACCTGGACGCCGTTGCCACGACCACACCCTCAGCGGTCGACTTGGCCTCGCGTCACTGCATCGTTTCCTTTTGCGCATCCACACACGTACATAGCGATGATCGCTGACAACATGCATTAGCCTTAGAGCCACCCTTGACAGTTAGTTGATTTCTGGTGTTGCTGCTGCTGCGTGGCGGCCGCGGCCTTAAGCATCGCCCAAGATGCAGTCGTGGTCCAATCCTGGACAGACGGGCGCAGATGAGTCGCACCAGCATCAATGGCAGCCTGGTTACAACTTTGCTGGCCAGAACGGCCAGTTTGACCCTCACCAGTCATGGTCCCAACCCATGGCTGACCAAGCCGTCTACTCTCACATCAACCCCCAAGATGCAGCCTCCAACTTTTTCGACTCTCCGCATCAGAGCAACTCGTTCCTCGCGGGAAGCTTGCATGGCTCAGCTCCAGGCCAGCCGAACTTCCACTCTGGCCACGATTCCTTGGACCTGAACCAGCAGTTCTCCCAGCCTGGTCAGGATGTAATGGATCCTGCTTTCAGTGATATTCACCCCGATCTGTATGCCCAGCAGGGCAAGATGAATTTGGGAGATTCCATGGGCCACATGAACCAAGTTCAGGGCCACCCACATGCGCACTCCCAAAACTTCCAGCAGTACTCGTTTCCACCACAGAACGAGCATTCGTATGAGTCCCCAATCCAGCAGTTCGCCCAGCCTCATGTGATGCCCCAGCAGAGCCGACAGCAGAGCCATACGCCTGTTCAGCAGTATGATGGCCTCCAGGCTCCTGCCTACGCTCAAGGCCATGGTTACAGCCGACCCCCTCAACATTCTCCTGCCCAGAACCAGCAACCTTATAACCCAGCATTCTCGCCCCCCGCTGTTAACGGCCAAACGTCACAACCCCATGCAAACGCCCAACATAACTACCAACAACAACAGCCGCAGCAGCCGCTTCAGCAGCAGCAACAACAGCAGCAGCAACAACAACAGCAGCAGCAACCCACACAGCAAAGTTTCTCACAGCCACCAGCCCAACAGCAATATGTTGCCCAGGAACCTCTTGCGTACCACCCACAAGGTGTCCCCAACCGCAACTTCCAGCAATCAGTACACCAGCAATCCATACATCAACAACCAACCGCATTCCCTTCGAGTACCTCTCCTCCACCCCCCGCCACCGCTCAGTACATGATCCCACAACAAACTATCGAGATTGACCAGCCGGTCCATCAGCAGCCAGCCCCAATCGAACCTTCTCCTAAGAAGCGCAAGCGCGCGATAGCCAAGAGTGTTCCGGATGTCCATACCCCTGAGCCCACTGTGGCGACACACGTGGATTCACCTGGTGACAGTGGTGCTTTTGGTGGCACACCTACAAGGAGGGTGGATGAGATTGATTCCTTGGCTGCGCCCACTCCGACGCCGGAAGAGGCGCATATGCTTGCCCAGTTTAACAAGCGCCCAAAGGCCGCCCAAGCCAAACAGCCTTCTATCAGAGGCCTTCCCTATTTGGTGTATGATGCTAGCACAAAACTTCCTGCACCAAAGAGCTATGACAAGCTCGCTCCCTTGGTGTCTCTGCCGCCTCGTAGTGGAAAGGCCATGGTCCCGGAGTTCGGCTACAGCCTACCTTGTGAAGTCCAGGGAAGGTTTACAAGCCAGTACCGACCCTCACCAGATAAGGGGGGATTGGATGAGCGACGTATTGAGGCCAAGTACTTGCTGGATGAATTTGACCGCTCTATGAAGGCGTTGGGAAAAAGACGTCCCAAGTATACCGAGTATCCTCATGCTTTTAAAGAGCAACTCAAGTCTGATGAGGCGTCGAAGAACAAGGCAGAGAAGAAGGCTAAAAAGGAGCAAGAGGAGGAACGAAACAAGCCTGTTAGTTTTCACCTCCCATGTGATTTCAGAATTTTGTCTAACATGTACCAGATCCGACCCGCCACTCGCCCAACTGATCCGGCAGGGGCTGCAGCATGGGATGCTGTCGGCATTGTTAATATTGACCAGTCCACACCAAGGACTAGTTCCCTAATTGCTGGTCGTGTGCAGCAGGCCGGAGAATACTTTATCAAACTTCGAAGTGATGTGAATCGCGCCAAACAAGACCTCGACCAGGCAACCAAGGACAAGATGCCCGAGCCTGAGATTGCCAGACGTCGTCAGGATTTTGAACAAAAGAAGGAAAACCTTTATCGAGCCCTCGATGCTACCGTTGAACATGCTGACGATGCTGTCATCGACAACCTCGGTGGGCACCAGAAATTGGTGCTCAGCCTGATCAACACCTTGATCATGTGCATCAAGGCCGGTGATTTCTCTGGAAAACTCCCCAAAGTTGTCCTTGAGTTGTTTTCGCATTTTCCTATGACGAGGAAAATTGCAGAAACGACGAATTTCGAGACTGTGCGGAAGAGATTCGCAGACAAAGGTGACCAAGAGGTCAAGGACCTCGTCCGTGATATCTCCGTCAAAGTCAAGAAGGTCCTCAAAGCAACCGAGCCTGACACCTCTACGGGGTACACTGGTACTTCAGCTGCCAGCAGGGCAAAGGCTGCAACTAAGTCGGACCACTCTACGACGAAGCGTGGAAGGGATGACGAGGGTGACACACGAGTTGTGAAGAAGATCGCAGTTGAGTCTAGCGGCAACTCTCTTAGTAAGAAGTTGGCGCAACCGAAGCTTCAGCTCCAATCAGCATCCAAAACAACGGCAGCCAAGGCGGCGGCCAACTCCATCTTGCCTGGTAAGTCGAGGCCGGTGGCTAAGTCGGTTCCCAAGCCTGAGGCGCCCAAGGTGGATGTCAAAGGACCTAGCGAAGAGAAGTCGAGGACGGAAGTGAAAGCGCCGCCCAGACCAGAGACAAAGGTGCCGCTGCCTAAGACAGTCTCATCAACGTCTAGTGCCTTGTCAGGAATCGCTTCGCTTCTCGACTCGATCAACGCACCCAAAGCCGAACCTGTTGCCACACTCCCTAGGGAAGACAAGAGCCCGGACACCTCAGAAACCCCCGAAGAGAAGACTAAGCGACTGCGCAAGGAGGCACGCAGGAAGCTCCGTGTTAGCTGGAAGCCCGAGGCCGAGCTGGTTCAGGTGAAGATTTTCCAGAAGGAAGAAGAGGAAGATGAAGGCAGAGAGAATAACATGATTCGTGATGCTGGGGATGATCGATCCGAAGGCATGGTGCTGAAACAACGCGCCGTCGCCGAAGAGGACGAGGACGATGACGACATACCTTACCAACCATGGCTGGAACCGGTTGCCACCAACTTCTCAAATTTCTCAGACGAGATCCGAAACAAGAACTTTGTCACCCGAGGCGGAAACGTTACCTTTACGACAGACGAACAAGAACGAATTGCGGAACGTGAGCAAAAGGAGCTCATGGCCATTTATACGGACTACGATGATATCCCCCCCACGCCGAAATCTCCACCACTCGAGCCAACTCAAGTTTCTGGAAAAGCGATTTATCTTCCCAACGACGATCCCAAATTCCAGGAAATTCAGCTTCGATGGAGAGACGTGCAACAGATGGGGGTTGATGGGGCGCTATATGCAGCGAGAAAGCGGCTGGATACGAAGGAGAATCCCTCAAACAAGCTTGACTCGATTTTGGGCCGACTCAGAGGGGCACCATCGGCACCCCAGGTCTCTGCGCACCCCCCTGCTGCCCCAACAAAGCACATTTCCACTCCAGGACACGACAGTCTTCCTCTCGTGCTTGGCCGAGCTACTGGGGACCAAGTCCTTGCGATTCTGCGTTCCGACCCAGTTAAGAACTGGCGGGATGCAAACCCAATGCAGACGGACGTTTGGCGTACTTACCACTACTCTGACCAATCTGTTCACCTTTGTGGAAACTCGATTGAAACTGTGGCTCGGAGCCTGGCGGGCAAGCCTTTTCCCGCTACGTCTCCTCCTGAGTGGATAATGCACGACCAGGAGAAGGTACGGGAATGGCACTTTGGTTACAACAAAGAGCTTGCTGCCCGGCAGAAGGTGGAGGAAGAGAAAATTTTGGCGGAGGCCTCAGCTAATGCGCTTGGGGCAGCAGCCGCGAATGTGAACGGTGGCCATGCCACAAGTAACGCGCAAGACTGGTCTGCATATTATGCTCAGCAGCAACAGGCCTACGCACCTTACATGGCATTGCTTCAACAGGTGACGGGTGGTCAGCAGCAGGTTCAGCAACAAGGCCAGCTGCCCGCTGCGACTCCAGCGCAGCAGTCGCAGATCCCCGACAGCCAGCTCCAGTCCATCCTCGCCGCCATCAACCAGCCGTCTCAACAACCCGGCCAGGCTCAAGCGTCGAGTGCTGCCAACTTCTTGAACCCAAACGACCCGTCTTATCAGCAGTATATGATGCTCAGCCAGTTGGCACAGGGGCAACAGCCGGCTGCCCAAGCGGCAACAGCAGCTGCGGCAGAAAGGGATTGGGAACGTGGAGAGCGCTCAGACGACCCAGCGGGACGAGGCGAGCAACGCGACGGAAAGGATAGCCGTAGAAAGAGAGGGACACTTCCGCCACACAAGCCGGCCAACAAGGCTTTGATTGGAACCAAGCCCTGCACTTTCTGGCAGCAGGGAAAGTGTGCCAGAGGAGACAAGTGCACATTTCGACATGACTGAGGGGAGTTACAACATCGTATTTTAAGACGTAATGATGATTTAGTAGACCAAAAGAACTTGGTCAATTTGCTACTTTCCCATTGGGAACAAGAGCCGGACGGACAGTGTATGGAGTGGCTGGTTGTACATTACTGTAAAAAACTCAAACATCTATTATCATCATCATTGGCGGGGTATTGGGATTTGGGAGAAAGGGTTTTACTACAGATGGAGTGCTGAATACTAGCAAAACAACACTAGACAAATTCATGTTTCTTTTTATCATAATGCATCGCATTGCTACTGGAAAACACCATGACTGGTAGTTTTGTGCCTAATTCGTTGATTTTTCTGTCATATCGTGCCCTGGTGTAGATAGATGATGGCGTTTTGTAATAAATGTGGCCCCGATTTCCCCAGCATTTTTTGCCCTTTGTATTTCACAAAGATTCCATGGACAATGGATATATGACCATTTGCCTCGCAATGCCCACCTACAAGGACACCTACTCAGCGGTGGCCATCTCAGTGTCGCCCTCGCCGGGCCTCTTGATCAGGCCTCGGAGGCTGAGGTCGTAGACAACATCCTCGACCTTTTTGACGTCGTACTTGACAGCATCGGCGCGCTTGCGCAGGATGTCGTTCTTGAGGTTCAGCAGCTGGAAGCCGGCGAACAGGTCCTTGATGAAGGCGCTGATGGTCAGTGGGAGCTCAAAGTCGCCGTGGGTCACGGCGTTGGTGGCCAGGCGGGCCAGCTCAGACGTCAGGTCCGTCAGCGAGAGGAGGTACTCCTCGATGGTGAGGTGGAAGGCATCGCGGTCCTTGAGGTTGGTGGGGACTGGAGAAAGAGAGACAGAGGTGTTAGAAGAGCAGGACAATGAAATGGGAGGCGGGGGAGAAGGGCAATGGGTTCTTACCGTTGAAGATCCCGCCAACCTGCTCAAGGGTCAACAGGCGACCGAGCTCGCCAGGCTGGGAATCGTTGCCCAGGCCACCCAGCCAGCCGGTGTAGACAACGGTGCCGATGGCATTCTGGACGACTCTGGCCCATTTGGCGTTGTACCTGTGATGTGCGTTAGAATGTTTGTTTGTTGGTGGGTTTGGTAAAGAAGGATGAAAAAAATTACTTGTAGTACGGCTGCTTGCTCGCCACTTCGTTGAGCTCTGCCACAATCGTCACCTGCTCCTTGATGGACTCCTCGAGCTGGGCCACCAGTGTCGGGTCTTGATTTGCAAGGTTAGCCTTCTTCTTCTTCTTTCCTGGACCTCTTCTTTCCCCTTGGCTCAAGAAACTCACAGCGGGCGCGGGCGGTGGAGTGGACGCGGGAGAGCAGGCCCTGGGTGGCGGCGACGGCGCGCTCCAGGCGCTGGACGATCTGGGTGAGGGTGTCGCGGACCTGCGTCTCCTCCTCGAGCTTGTCCTTGAGGTGGGCGAAGATGGCGGGGTCGAGGAGGGGCTTGTCGGACGACATGGCGGGCAAGGGGGGACTCTTTTTGAGGCTCTGCGGGTGTGGGTTTGAAGCTTTTTGGATGCGAGGTGAAAATTGGGACGGGACGTCAGGATGTGGTCTGGCGAATCAAAGGTTCACTTGGTTGGAGGGAGGATGGTTTGGGCCTTTGGGCGTTACGTTTATGGAGTGGCACTACGTTGTTTGCCGGATTGATAGTCAAGCAATTGGAGATCAAGTCTTTACGGCTTACAATACTGGAGATGATCAGAACTGACCGATTTTGAGGCCCTCTTCTTGTCGTTCACGCATATTACAGAAAGCAACCCCACTCTACAGCTATCCAAACGAAGGTCTTCTTCGCAGCCCAGGCAAGCCTGAGTCAACAATGAAAACGTGAGCCCATGTAGTGTTCGCGTCACCTGGAGGCAGTGTAATACCAGGGACACTGTGGGTGGAATCATGTGCAAGCACAGAGGAATCCGCCCGAAAGCCAAAAATAAGAATAATCACGATTGATGTCCTTAGACATCTTTCAGAGATTAAACTGAAAAGAACAGATACTACACTTGATCTAAGCCAAAAGGCAAAGAGAGCTAAGGAGAAAGGAAAAAGAAGTTCAAAATCTGGCGGGGAGCGGCGAATTTTATAGAGCTCCCAAAGGCGGTGAGGCTGGGTGAGTGATTGGGAGACTGGCAGAATCCTGGCCAATGGGAGGCCGTGTACCTGTGAGGCTGGCTGGTGCCTGCTCGAGGCTGGCCGGACCCACCCAGCCGTGCACCACTGACACCGAACGGCAGGAGGCAAACGAGTCGGGGGAGAGGTGAGAACTGAGCCGTGATGTGGATCCTTTGGAAAGTGTTTGCTGTCAGACTCTGCCTGCAGCTAAATTGTTGATGCATGTGAGTCACTCCACTTGGTGGCCTGGAGGAATGTCTGGCGTATTCCATCGGCGATGCGAAATTGGCAGCCATTGTCATGGGTGTGCATTTAGAGTTGTGCATATTCATATTTTGGCCCGCAAGTGTAACATATTTGTAATTGAGAATTCAAAGGTATGACCTGATTATGTGTATTCATAATTTAGTTCTTGTCTAGTTATCTTTGCATGTTTGTGGATCGTGATATCGGGCACTTGGATCATGCTGTGTAATGCTCAATCATAACTCGCCCGAATCGCTCGGCGAATGTTACGCGGCAAAAGCGCTGTCTATCCATGTGTTGTAGCCCCCCACAGGCAGCCGTCCTCTAATGTTCAGATGACGATCAAACCGAGGGTAGGCTTGTGAACTCAAAGCTTAGGTTGCTGGATGAGGTCAACAAATGTACGAATTTGCTTGTGGCTGCATGACTCATGCCTGCTGTTCAAGTCTGACCGAGGCAAGCCGTCATCCTTGACATCTGGATAACGGGAAAAGTGGTACCGTTTGATGACGAGAACATTCCATCACAGAAGGGGAACAATACAACGCAGCTGCTGACAGTGGAGACAACATGGAGCCCAAGCGTGCAAGAGTTTGCTTGGAGCTTGGAAGATGCATTTTAACCAAGGTACTAATCCGGAGATAAGACCGGAGACATGCTAAGATTGTGTTGTTATTTACAAAAACCGTGAGTCGATGGGGGAAAATGTAGTGCTCTGTGAAGCCACAGCCGGATATCAGGTAAGTGACCTCAAAATAGAATAAGAGAATAATGATTGGGCTCATATACCTTTTGAACCAATTTTCTTTGAACACTCCCTATTCTTCGTAGAGAAGTCTGGCCAAAACCTCGTGTTTGCATTGTTGCCCAGTTCCTTCTGGACCAGAGACGTGGTACCTGGGAACATTGCTTCCTGGTTGTGTTGGGTGGACATCACGAAAACATGTTTCTAGTGACCTTATGAAGCACAATTAGCGCTACCAACCCGTTTCATGATCGTATTATTAGTCCCGTCTAGAACGTTTGGAATTTTCGTCGCCGTCCCGAGACCAGCCACCAAATATCAACTTCTTGGCCACGCGATAAAAAGCCAGGCTAGGTGATTATGTGGCGAGAAAATCTCGTCATGATTGTCCAATTATTCCCGTATGGCGTGGTATAGCATTGAATCCGGGTCCAGGGTGCTGGCGATGTGGCGTCCTGGTGTTGCGGCTAGGTGCTACAACAATATGAAGTCGTAGTATTGTTCTCAATGGCGTCTGCAACACCCTTGTCCATTTAAGCCACAAGAATGCAGGGTCTACGATGTGAGATGCGCAACACGAAATTAGCTGTATGAATCAGAGGTGAGGAAAAAAAAAAAAAAAAAAAAAACTCTCCAAAGTTGTATTCTGAGAAGATATAAATACTGGCTGTAAGGTGCTATGGAGCAAGTGCCTGTACCCCATCAACTTCTATTTCATCTTGATAATATTTGGCCGGAGATCCAGAGATACTATGACGTTCAAAATGTCGCGATTTACGGTGTGGCTGCTTGGGACGATGGTGGCAGTCACAGTGGCTCACCCCATTGTCGTTGAGTCGCTGGAGCAGCTTCCCGTTGGATGGGATGAGGTTGGTCTCCCCCCTTCGCAAAAGTCCATCAAGCTTTCCATTGGGATGACGCCCGGTGACAACCAATTACTTGAACGCACTCTCTTTGAGATCTCAGACCCTTCCCATGCCAATTATGGCAAGCACCTTTCTCGCGAAGCGGCCAAGGCTCTGGTCAGCCCACCCAAGGCCGCCACTGAATCTGTCAAGCGCTGGCTTCTGGATGCCGGAATCCCTGAGAGCCACGTGGAGGACGATGGTCAGTGGCTGCATATTCGGACCACTGTCGCTGAAGCCGAAGATCTGCTCACTACCCGATTCGGTGTCTATGCCCGTGATGACGAGCGTGTGGTGCGAACAAGGGAGTACTCTGTGCCAATGGAAGTCCGTGATTACATCACCACCATCCAGCCAACAACCTTCTTTCACGGTGTAAAGAAACTTCAGAACACCAAACGAGTTTCCCAGAATTCGACACCGTCGAGCTCTGATCGGAAGGTGTTGGATTACGGCGTGGGACACTGCCAGCAAGAATTGACTCCAGCCTGCTTAAGAAAGCTGTATGGAATGCCAGAGAATGGATACCTGACAGCACATCCTAGAGCATTGTATGGAATAGCTGGGTTTAATGAAGTGAGTCGACAATTGGACCTTTAGTGCAGGTTATTGACGATTGCCCTACTCGATCTAGCAATCAGCGCAGTACGATCAACTCGCACAGTTTCTCCGACGCCTCGACCCTGGACAGCAAGGACGCAACTTCTCCACCTCCCTTGTCAACGGCGGACAGAACCCTCAAGGAGAGTATCCAAGCGGAGAGGCGAATCTGAACATACAGTGGGCTATGTCTCTTGCCGGAAAGGTACCCGTGCGATTTTTCTCTGTGGGCGGAGAGAACCACGACTTTAACCCAGATCTCGAGTAAGTGTTGTTTATTCTTCATTTTATTCTTTATTATTACACCAGTTCTTTTTGCTTGTTTTACTGACAGGCCATTTTAGTTTATATGACACAAACGAAGCATGGATTGAACCTTTTCTCGAATTTACCACTTATCTCCTTGGCTTGAGCGATAACAAGCTGCCCCAGGTCATCTCGATTTCCTATAGCGTGAACGAGCAACATGTTCCCAAGGAGTATGCACAACAAGTCTGCAATATGTTTGGCCAACTTGGCACACGCGGCGTCTCCGTTGTTGTTGCTTCAGGAAATCGCGGCCCAGGCCAGTCTTGCATGTCAAACGATGGTAAAAACACGACCAAATTTCTTGCCAACTTTCCATCGTCATGTCCTTACGTTACTTCGGTTGGAGGTACAGAGGGATACAGCAATGAGGTTGCCTTTAACGTATCCAGTGGGGGCTTTTCGGAGTACTGGCCTCGGCCATCATGGCAAGATAGCTCAGTGAAGGCATACCTCCAGAAACTTGGACAAGAATGGAAGGAATATTATAATCCAAATGGGAGGGCTTTTCCGGATGTTTCTGCTTTGGCATGGGGCCATCAGATTATGAACCATGACGTGCAGCAGACAACTGGAGGAACTAGGTGCGCTTCTTATTATGAACTCCACACTTTCGTTTGGCTGAAGCTGACCGATTGAAGTGCGGCATCTCCTGTTTTTGGATCTATGATTGCTCTGATAAACAATGAGCGCCAGAGCAAGGGAAAGCCGCCAATGGGCTTTCTTAATCCTTGGATCTACAAAGTCGGCCAGGAGGCCTTCAAGGAGTAAGTGGCACCAGAGCTTGCACTTTGAAGACCACTGCTAAATCTCGATAGCATAACCGAAGGAAAGTCAATTGGGTGTCAAGGCAAGAGCGTTTGGGGTCTCCCCTCTCCGGTTATCAAGAATGCCGGATGGAAGGCTGCGAAGGGATGGGACCCAGTCACAGGTTGG
Organism: Calonectria multiphialidica; assembly: GCA_020623665.1. Lineage (NCBI taxonomy): Eukaryota > Fungi > Ascomycota > Sordariomycetes > Hypocreales > Nectriaceae > Calonectria > Calonectria multiphialidica. The sequence continues at coordinate 65,091 of JAHVYC010000036.1, read as the reverse complement.
GGATCCCCTCTGTACGACCGTCTCCGAAAACTGGCTATGTGTGTGTAGTCGGATATTGCAGGCGTAATTGCATTACGAGGGAGATATTCAGTTGGGGATTGGACGTGTGGAGTTGAGGAACTGGTAGCAAGGGATGCCATATTAGCCGAGGATGAGGATTTCTCACGAGCCGTTTTGTGGTGAAGGCGGGCACTAAAACTTTTAATAGACGCATAGACTTTTGTACTTCTCAACATCGCCTACTAGTTCTGGCAGAGGAGATTATACTCCATTATCTTAGATACTCGACAATAACTGTTTGAATTTAAAAGGCAGAACTTGCTGAAAACTACTTGTACATTGATATAACCTACAGCAGACCAAACCACTCAAAATCCAACTGTTGGTGGATAGGCACGGTGTGACCAACACCTACGGCAGACACAGCCTCGAATTTCTTTCCATCGCCAAAAACCATTGTGGTGTAATTGGGCTCTGGGTTCGAACTCTCGTTGAAGGAAAGGCTGACCCCGAAGATGGTGCTCCACATCTTGATCTGCTCCTTGAGGTTCTGGTAGAAGACCAAGTAATCAGCAGTGCCGTGCCAGGTCTTCAGGCTGGGGTAATCGCCGGTGTATCCCGGGTACATGGCGTGGACCTGAGCTGCCCACTCCTCGCCCGTCTTTTGCACCTCTCCATTTGCGCACGAGCGGTTGGAACTGATGGGGCTAGAACCGGGGGAGCCCTCGAAGCAGCCGGCGGCGACACCGGAGTAGCAGGTGGCAGCGGCAAAGACTTCAGGGTAAGTGGCGCACAGGATGTTGGTCATCATGCAACCGCTGCTGCTGCCGGTAACAAAGACACGGGAGGAGTCGGCGTTGTACTTCTTGACGGTGTAGTCAATCATGCTGACAAGGACCTCGTTGTCAGCGTGCTTTCCGTGAGAGAGCACCGCATCACTCGAAACATCCCAGCAGTTTGAGTCCTTCTGGGATGAAGGAAAGATGAGAATGGCACCCGTAGACTCGGAATAGCTGTTGTACCCAGCTTGCTGGTAGTAAATCTCTCCGCTGCCACCGCAGCCATGTAGCTGTAGGAATGTGGTAAGTATTCGATCTAGACGCCGAGGAAGGTCACATACTGCAAGGACAATTGGAGGGTTTGTGGCAAGTTTTTCAGGCACATAAATTTGCATCCTCAGCGAGGTGTTGTAGACGGGCCCAAAGTCGGTGACGTTCTGAAGCCCATTGGCCCAAACCGTGCTCGCGGCTGCGAGACTAGCAACAGCAGTGCGAAATAGTGCCATTGTGGAACCGGGATACACAACCAGATGTTTTGAGGCAATTGGCGAACAATTTACAAACTTGTTTATCTTGCACCCGAGTTCAATTATTATATTTTTATGTCTGTCCATTTATTTATTCTCCCTATGACGAAGCCTTGCAGGCATTATCTGCCGATGCTCGATACCTTGAAATTACCGCGGCAAACTGCAATTTTAACCAGCGTGCCATTATACTGGCGGATAATCTCCTAGAATAATAACCTGGGGCGACTTTGCGGAGAGCAGGTCAATGCGGGCCAAGATGAGTTTAGCAACTTCCCCTTTAGGTCGCCTTTCGTTAACCCCTTGGCATTGTGCTGGGATTCCCCGCAGCTGCGATGCTTTGTGATTTGTCGACGCACCTTTAAAAATAGAGCTGATATTTGCTTCTCTTGCCAATTGTCCGAATTTTGGAAGTGCTGTTCATGTGAAGACTCAGGAGTTCTGACAACTCATGTCGCAGATCAGTTCCAGACTGGGAAGCGTCATCTCATTTCCCCTTTATGACCTGGTAAACTCTAAGAACGGAAGGTGAATGATTGAAAATGGAGATCAATAAGCCCAGGAATAAAGTATAATATCAACGCTTTGAGCGGTGACCGTACCAATTGTTGCCTACATCCCCGAGTATGTGGTTGAAAAGGATATCAATATTTCCTTAAGAGGATCGGAAGCTTGGAACCCTTGATCTCTTTTTGGATACCGGAAATTCGACTAGGAGCGATGGATCCCGAGGATTCCGATATGTATACCATGAGTTTATCAAAGGTTTCCGAATAGTCGGATGTACTACCATAGTTTAGTTATTTCCTTGCAATATTTCGAGATTTGTGGCATGGCGTAACATTCAGGTGGACTAGGGTGGAGGCGCCAAATAAAAATACAAAAAATATTGATGCTACCTGTTCGTATAGGCTTTTCCCTAGAGGGAACCATTGTTTCCACGAACCCACCAGGGCAAAAAAACCCTCAACAAGAGCAAAAAAACATACAACAGCGAGGATTCCCCGGTCGTCACCGACCCGAGTACTAATTCACCGCTTCTCAGCTTGACTATGGGAGAGCGGACGGGATCCCGTATTTTCTGAGAGCTATGGTCGTATGTGCTCGTAGGGGGGCCAAATGGAAAATTTAACATGGCATCGAAGTTTTAGCATGTGTGGCGCCTATTACTGAGAAGGGGATTTTGGGTCCACCATATTCGCGGCTAGGCCACGAGTAGTAATAAATGGTGAAAGAGCATTGTTTATTCTTTCAGTGGAATGTATCTCTTTTTGTTGGACAACGAGAGGAGTGTCAGGTTGAATGAGTATGTAATCAGATCTGACATGGGTCTTTTTCAGCCGCTTGCTTTAGCCTAAGGCTATTCTTCTTTCATAACTAGGTTTCGCCTACTGATCGACTATTATTTTCTCCGATTGAATATATCCAATGATGTCCCTGAGACAGAATTTGTGTAGCGCCGATGATGTATTAACCCGACAGGCGTTGTGGGGCAGACTTTGCTGGTTCATCGGAGCCTCAGGAATGCGTTTTGCGAAGGCTTCAGCTGCGGATGTATTGAAACGGCGTGTTAAAAACTACATAGTGGTACAAATAAATAAAAGGAATTCTTCCGACTCTGCACCATCTGGACTTAGGTATACCGTGACGAAAAACTCCCGCACTCCTCGGCCGACAAACAATAATGGCATAATTTTTCCGTACCCATCACTCCAATTCACAGTATTAGGATAAGATGTTGATATAATAAACTGCTTCTGTCACTGAAAAACAAATTGTGTTGTTATCGCTGGATGGTCACTTCTGTCGTGCGGACGATTCCTGTCTTGAATGGTTGATCGCCTAGTATCATCTCCTCACTCCCAGATCGGTCTCTATCTGTGCTGTGTTTGTAAAAGCTAGTGGTGACGGTGGTTTTGCCGTGGCTTTCGCTTTCGAAACGTTGGTCGAGTTCAAAGTCTTCGTTGCGGGACAGGTTTGCGGTGTTTGCGGGGGTGCGACCGACGGTCAATCGTCGGGAGTTTGCGCCGTAGGAGCGGTCTGCGTAGGGGGTCGAGTTGTAAGTGGAGGATAGCTTGAGGGCTTTTGAAACGAGAGGTTTGAGCGAGGGCGCACAGGCGGCGATCATTCCGAGATTGAGCTGGAGACTGTTCGGTGTCAGAACGGTTTGATGGTTATAGACCATAGCAAAAACAACTTACAACCCCCAAAACTGAATCCATTGGTTGCTATTGAAGTTATGTTAAAACTTGCTCCGAAATAACCTGGGTTTGGTGGCCTACAATGTCTTGTCCTTGTCTCTCGAGAAGGCGATTTGGTAAATTGCCTTCAGGATACCCATTACGACGGCCCTTGAGTGGCTAGAATTAGAACTTGATCATTTAATATAGACCAAAATGTCCTACTTACATATATCCAAGGCTGAGAATTCCGATCAAATAGATTCGGGTTCGGAGCTTCATCTGGAGAGTCCAGATGATGGGTATCGGGAATGTTGCGAAAAGCACGTCAGTGAAGATATTGAAGGCTGCGCTGAATTAGGATGGGAGAATATGAATACAAAGCAATTTTGGATGCGTACAGGTGTTTATTAAAGAAAATTGCACAAACAGTATGGGAGAGTAGCATGTTCCTTCGATGCTACTGTCCCAGTGCTTGGCCATGGGTTGGCAATGGAGGAAAAATGTCATCGCTCCCATGAAGCTGTATGCAGATACAAAGCCTGTATCTCGTGAGCCTTGCTGCAATATGTACAGATCTTGTAAATGCGCGTAATATGACTTACATATGCTAACCCAAAGCGACCAAAAGTACCATCTGCTTTGGCTGAGTCGCAGCAAGTTCAGGGCAATCGAAATTTTTAACAGGGCCATCGCGCAGGTTGCGGAGATGACGGATTGCCAAAAGCCTACTTTTTGTAGTTGGACATAGTCCGATTTGTCGATGGTGTCTTGATGATGCCCAAGGCCGTGGAAGGATTGAAGAACGAAGATGAGCCATCCGACGAAGGCACAGGTCTATCCGCAAACAAATCCTTAGATACTTTGGTGAGTTGGAGTGAAAGGTAGAGATAAACTTACCCCTGATGCTAACATGGTCCAGTCATCGCGCCCAACGCCTTTCATACCTAGTCGTACATAGAGTCTCAAGCAGACAGAAACCAGTGCCAGAAAGTGTAATGTCGTCGTGACACCAAGGATCTGCCCAAGGTTGCTTTCAGCTGCCCTTGCAGGGTCAACTGCTGCAGCCGAACTCACCGTCGACATTGTCAGCGTCGTTATGTCAACTTTCTAAGTTATCAGCGACAGAAAAGGCCAATAGGCGCCGGGTCTAAGAACCCTATGAATGGGTCCTGTAAACACAGACCCAGTGAAAGGACTCGCATGGGGATGTCAACCTTTTCAACTGATGTCCTATGCAATGGAAGGGGGGTGGAGGACAAGAGGTGGGAGGACACGCAATCTCAGTCTGTGACCTGTATTTCGCCTCTACAGCCCAAGCAGGCTTCGTAAAGCACTCTACCCACTAGCATCATGCCATCACACATCGCTTCTACTCTACGGGCATGTCGGGTAAACATCATCCCCCTTCAAAAAATGGGCCTTTTATCTACGGGGACTATTTCCTCATTTTTTCCTCGGTGGTCGCTCGACAAGACCAGATACCAAGAGCTATACGTGAAGAACTATGCGGCAAGGGTCGGACTGTAGGCTTTGGTGAAGATGTAACGCTGCACCGCGGATAGAACTACTAGATGGAGTTTGGAAGGACCGCTTTAACCTGAAGAACTGCAGCAGACCCGGTGCTGTGGACCTGGAAGCCGGCAAACCGTTGGCTAGAGACGAGGTGTCTAAATGCCGGCCGCCATGGGGCCAGGATCGCGGACACCGGGCGCTCTCGAAGGCGAAAAGGCAGCGCGTCGGAGGATTCCCACCCCAGCCTCCACCAGACCTCACCCTGCCTAGGGTCGTCAGTTATATCAGCACACAGAATTTTGACCGGTGAGATTTGAAGGAGTTCCTCCTCATGTTAGGATGCCACTTGTGATACTAGAACTGGATGTGGACAGGTTTCTTGATGGTAGTGGAACTACTCTGGCTGAGTCTAATCTCATTAAGCTCCTAGTTGGTGAATTTCCTGTGTACGAGGATACCAAAGCCTACTCCGCAAAGGATTTTGTTGTGGGACAGGCTGGGCTTGTTCGGGTCCGACACCAACCCTACCGGACGTAAATTTGCCATGGGGTTTCTGGAACGACCCGGCAACGACCCGCGTAGACGAGCTGGCAGGATCATAGAACCTAGTGATCCTTCACCCTGGTATTTGGACCAAGTGGTCTGATACCTCACAGAGCCCCAAACTCATTTTGGTGACCAGACCGGCACACCTGGGAATTGACGATCTCATATCGAGGGTCTAATTCTAAACGCCGGGCTGAGTAGGCGGGATAATTCAAGTATATTATTCCAATCATGTGGTATTGTTGAGAGTTCATAGTAAATGAATGAAGGTTAGGGAAGAGGTATAGACCCAAACTCCTGGTAAAGGGTAAGAGGGCAGCCATCGGACGCCACATTGGACGAAGTCTAGGGGCTTGCATCGGTTAAACAATTCCCTGCTCAGGTCCACCACTAGGATATCGCTTGGTCGCAGTCTGGCAAGGGCGTACCCCTAATCCCCTGCTAACCCCTGTCCCCGTGATGGGCCTACCGTATGGTGTGGCCTCCACAATTGACGTCAAGCCCGGATAGACAGAACGGCCGCACATCATCCTTTGGATGTTCCAAGTACCAGATTGGTGCTTTTCTTTGGAATGACTTTAGAGAAACAGCATTGGACGGGTAGTGATAAATGAATATTTATCTTTGCGTGCCCTTGCGACATTGTGGGAAGCTCTATGTCCCAGGAGATTTACATAATCACAATGATAATGGAAGAGGAGAGACTTTACTTGCAAGTTGCACACCTTTATTCAATAAGAAGATAAAAGAGCGGGATTTGGGAGTGAACAGGAATTTTCCATGTCTACATCATGGCCAGACATCCAAGGATATGCATAATGATGAGGAGATGAGATAACTGCAAGCTCATAAGTTTGTCCATGATCATGTGGCGAGCTGGACATGCGACTGACAGGGGAATACAGAGTAGATGAGTAACCTTGATACACTGCCTACTAGGCCGCGGGCTTGATGCCAAATTGGGGAACGGATGAGAATCCTGTTAACCCCGGAGTATTTGCAAGCGATGGCGAGCGGCCCACCACGATGCTCCGCCGGACAAGGCAACACCCCACTGGTTTGCACCGTTGAGGTTCCAATCCTGGGAATTATGTTATCGAAGATGAAAAATGTTCTAAGCCACGTGGAAAGTAATTGAACATCAGAGGTGACTGTGCGCATGTCAAGGTTGAAGGAGTCTTGGTTGCATCAGAGGCGAAGAGATCGTCGACAAAGCGATCTCCGTGGGTCAAGGTTCAATGTTGCAGTCGATCTTATGATCCTCTCCTAGTAAGATAATGAATGGTGAGAATGAGTAAAACACCTCGAGTAGGGTAGCTGAAGCTACCAAGAATCCTCAGTATCATGAAGGCCCACAAGCCCCAACCCGTCGTCTATTCCCCAAAAAGGGATCACAGATCTCGACCTATGATTCCGGTGAACTGGCTAGGCTGTCAGGGGGTGCCATTTTATTTTATTTTCATCTCTTCCTGGCCTTGCTCGAACCACCAACTTACACCTGAACGGTAACGTTGAGCTATTCTGGGCGCGAGGGGCATTCGTAAGCCACGAGGTCCATCGACCCCATTAAAAAAGCCCATGTAAAATACGAATAGAGGTGGACTAGATTCAACGCCTGTGAAAAGGGGAAATATGGTTTACGAGATTTATATATCGCTCTTAGCTTACAATATAAGAGAAAAAAAAACATTGCATTGATACCACAAAGGTCTTTGCTGTCCTTTGTTTGCTGGAGGGAAAAGAAGAACAAGCGGAAAAAAAAAAAAAAAAAAACTGGCTACCAAGACCCTGCTGCAGGGCTTCTGTTATACGCTACTGGCGGTGGTAATGCCCCCCCTGCAAGGTACCGCTGCAAGCCCAGCTAAGCCCCCCCACAGTATCCCGCCCAGGCCGCGGATCCCCTAGAGGTAAGGCCTGGAACCTACGCTGTCTCGCCGATGCCTCCTTGCCATGGATCAATGATCCTCGCCGGGCTGCTCGCAAATTGGCCCCGTCGCTCGCCGCCTATAAACCGGGTTCTATCAATGGAATTGTCCGTCCCACGGCCGTTTACATCCTTGGGCTCCGCGCTTTGCCATGTGCTCCCACATGGCCGGCGCCACGCGGCGGAACCTTGGTTGTTCGCAAACTTCAGATGACATGACGGTGGGGATGGCTCCCTCTTGAGACATCGAGAGAGTATTTAAACAACGCTGCTCCCGCCATGGTTGTTGACCTCTCAAGCCCATCCTGGCCTAATAATTTTATTCCTCATCCATCACCAGCTCTTAATCATGACTCTTGCTCAGTCCTTCGTCAAGTGCCTGGCAACCGCTGGCCTTGTTGCCTTCGCCACCGCCACCCCGGTCAGTTCGACTATCGAGAGGGACGTTGTGATTGTAGGCGGCGGTGCTTCTGGTTCCCACGCTGCCTTTCGCCTCCGTGAAGACTACAACCAGAGTATTATCTTGATCGAGAAGCGAGATCACCTTGTAAGTAGATAGACGATATGCTGGAATCTTCCTCATACTAACATGTACTGTGCAGGGTGGCCATGTAAACAGTTACGATGCTAGCTCTGGAAAAGCCTACAACTATGGTGTCCAGTCCTTCCTTGACATTCATGACGGCCAGAAATTTGTCAACGATCGCCTGGGAGTGGAGACTGCCACACCTGGGCGCACATCTACCACCACTAAGTACATCGACTTCAGTACTGGCAAGGGCGTGAACTACACTGCCCCCACCTCTGCTCAGTTGATGACTGCCCTTGCGACGTATGCTGAGCTCTGCGAACTGTACGAGGACAAGCTTCTGCCCAGTTTCTGGAACTTCTGGGCTCCCGAAGACATCCCAGAGGACCTGCTTATCCCCTTTGGTGACTTTGTCAAGAAGCACAGCATCGAAGCTGTCGTACCCACTCTGTTCAAGGTTACTGGACTTGGTCTAGGTGATGTTACCAATGTCTTGACTATCTGGGTCATGCAGGCTTTTGGTGGCCCCATGGCTCGTTCGTTCCTTGGTACGGAATCCAGCTTTGCCCCAGTTTCCGGCCGAAACCAGGACATCTATGATGCCTTTGCGGACAAACTTGGACAAGATGTCTTGTACTCATCAACTGTTCTGAGCTCCGACCGATCAAACTCGAGTGTCACCCTGAAGGTCAAGTCGGCCACGAATGGGACCGTCACTATCAAGGCCAAGCGTCTTCTTCTTGCCATTGAGCCTACTGAGAGCAACTTGGCGCCCTTTGACATCGATACCCAAGAGAAGGCCGTTTTTGACAAGTTCTCCTATTCTAGCCTGCACGCTGGGATTGTTTCGAACCCTAGCCTGCCAAAGGGCTATTCACTCACCAACTTGCCCGCCTCGGCCGCCCCTAACAACTGGCTGGTGAACCCTGAGCTCTCCTTCACAGCTCGTTTTGACTACCTGGGCACTGAAGCGAGCGAGGATAGAGACTACTTCCGACTACTTGTCATCGGAAAGGATGGCTTGACCAGCGATGAAGCCAAGGCGCTTGCACAGACAAACTTCAACACGCTTGTTGAAGCTGGCGCGGTGACTAAGCCTACTTCCACAGAACTGACGATGGTCGCGTATGCTGAGCATGGCCCAATGCACGCCCGTGTCTCTGCTGCCGAGCTCAAGGCGGGCTTTATCCAGGATCTGTACGCTCTCCAGGGCCTACGATCTACATGGTGGACCGGAGGCGCCTGGTTTGCCCAGTTCCAGACTCACATCTGGTGGTACAACGATATCCTCATCCCCAAGCTTCTGGCGGATATTTAAAGCAAGACAAGGATAAATTAGAGACTAGACATTGAGATAAGAAGTTACGAGGCTATTTTATGTATATATATAAAGCCAGAAATTAGAGTACATATAACCTGTATAGGGTTCTCAAGGACTCATTAATTTTTAATAGACTCATGACCAACAATCTCTTCCGGTGCGGATTTGGAAACAAGACAATGGAAATTTCTCGATATAGGCATCCGTGATTTTATGTTAAGAAGTCATGCATATAGATATGTGAAACCTTCCTTGACTCGGCGCTGAGCACGCTATCCGCTCGGCGGTTGGTCGGCTGTCGTCGGCGAGGCTTGGCAGGAAGGCCCGAGACATTGAGGCTCCGCACAGGGATTCCATCCCCGATAAAAGCAATTGATTCGGGAATTATAGGAATGGCTGGCGGTTGCGTTGATGATCATACCACTCGGTCTACACGTTGTTATGAAACAATCTCAACAATGAACCGGGGGAGCGGCACGCAAGAGACCCGGGTCCCGGTCTGGAAATGGTGAAGAACCTTAAAGAATAGGCAATGGTATGGATCGTTTGAAGGGGGGAGGTCGAGACTCATTGTGTAGCTGCAATCTGAACTTCGGTTTACAATACCGCCGAGTATGTAGATTCCTGTTTGCCTACCAGAATCGAGTTAACGAGTGGCTCACTTCCAGTATCTCGTCCTGACGCATGTATGAGCATGTTTTGTTCTTTTCTAAATATCTTTAAGATGATCGAGCCGATTTGCTTGGAAACAGCGGCACACAACTGTGTCTTGGCTCCGATTGTCGGCGTCAGATCCCCGTTGCTCACGCTTGCTTTGGGCGGCATTCGCGCATGGCTTGCATCTAGACCCCTGCAGCCAGTGATAGGCCACATGATTTTCAACGTTTGAAGCCTTTTTGTCTGAGCGTAGAGTCGTACGGTGCTCCATCGGGGTGGGGCGCTTCCAGACATCGTTGGGGGTTGTCATTTTCGTATGCGGATCCAGTGCAAGTTTGGGGGAGCAATCAATGCGGGGAATCGGGAAACGGAATGGAGTCTCGTTCCTGTAATTGGTAAGTCGAGGCGGGGTGTGTTTTCGTGCTTCGTTGATGAGGATGAGCAGCCTCGTAGTCGAGCCAATGGTTCAACCTAGTCATCTTATGTCATCTGGCCATCGTCTAGTCTTCCCTTGATGGGATTTTCAGCTGGCCCAGCGAGTCCATGCGGTGTCAAATCGTTCTGCAACAATGCAGTTCCTGCATCGGCATCAAGAAATCCTGTAAACAATAATGATTTGCATTGACCGCTACATCAAACACGTGGTGTGTCCTGCCATCCTCTGGTAGCATTGTAGTGGAGGATGTTGACCCGAATAGCTGGTTATGAAGTTGTATGTAGGGATTTGATGGCAGCAGATCATTCTTGTCGTTTGGAACATGTCAGATTTAATAATATTAACCCTGCAGCATATGAGACACATGACCATTTCACAGTTTCACGCATACTGCATACCAATATTGAAAGTCCTGGCCTCGACACCATCACCAGGGATTTAGACCCGGGAACAAATGGCGTCGACTGCCGAATTCCCGTCGTTATTCCCTGCTTCTAGCATCCATCCGGCCGTGAGCCTCACCGTCGGGCTTGTTCCCGCGCGGAAAACTCTACGTCATTATCTTATTGCCCATGGGGAAGGCCGACAAATTACGGCACAGCTTTTGGCGGGCGAGTCCCACAATCCCCAGGATCGCCACAACAACGCCCTTGCCGCGTACCGTCGCAACCCACAGACCCTTGGGTTTTGCGTCGTCTAGTGGCTCAACTTGCCTGTTATGGCATGTCGCAGAGCCTCTAGTTCCCGTTTTCAGAACCGTGGTCAATGTACATGGGGATGTGCTGCGAATTGTCGAGTCAGGCCAGCGAGCGAAGTGACGTAGAGTGTCATTGCTAGCGAGTTGGTTGCGCTTCTCCGCACAAAATGGAACCCCCAACTGTGCGGGTGGGGAAGTGTCTGGGGCCTCCGCATCAGAATGCGAATAAGTGAACCGACCGTCTGAGTTGATGTCTTTTGTATTTATATTTTAAAAATTCCCCTCCCGAAGCTATCTTGTCGATCAATTACTCCAGATCTAATCCCTACTTTGACTTTCTCGTTTCAGTTGCCTCTCCTCTTGCCCTTTGTTAGCGAATACAACTACCCCCCCGAAGTGGGCGACTTGCTGAGATGCGGACCTGGTTCGGCCGCGGCAAGAAGCTGCAATTGGCAGTGACATCATGCTGTCTCTGTGCATTCGTGCTCTATGGCTACGATCAGGGTGTTTTTGGTGGCATTCTTGAAAATGAAGACTGGCTGAGGCAGTTCAAGAACCCCGGCGATACCTTGACTGGCTTCATCACAGCCAGCTATAATCTTGGTTGTTTGCTGGGCTGCTTTGGCAATTTCTTCATTGGCGAGAAATTGGGTCGCCGACGCACAATTTGGTTTGCCATGGGATGGATCATTGTTGGCGCTGCTTTGCAAGCGTCAGCCTTTACCCGAGCTCATCTCATTGTCGGCCGAATTGTCACTGGTGTTGGCACCGGACTCAAGACATCCACAGTTCCCATGTAAGTGCACCTAATACTTGGCCCCACGATCAACCCCCGAAATTCCAATCGCTAACTGCATCGTAACAGGTACCAGTCCGAACTCTGCGAAGGTACAAAAAGAGGTCGCCTCGTTTCCGCCGAGGTCATGTTTGTTGGCATCGGTATCGCATTCGCATACTGGTGGGATTTTGCCTTCAGCTTTGTTGGTGGCGCTTTTGCATGGCGATGGCCCATTGCCTTCCAGGCCGTTTTTGCGCTTTGGGTCATCATTGCCGTTTTTGGAATCCCAGAATCACCTCGATGGCTCCTGAACCATGGAAACAGAGAAGAGGCGATAAACGTCTTGTCGGCCGTCTATGACAAGCCGGTTGACCACCCAGATATCCTCCGGGAGGCTCATGCTATTGAGCAAGCCCTTGAAATGGAAGCGGAGGCAGAGGGCAGCACCTCCTGGGTGTCCACGTTCCGCCATGACAAGGTCAGGACCAGGTACAGAGTCTTCCTAGCCTGGTTTGTTCAATTCATGAACCAAGTTGGTGGCATCAACTTGGTTGTATACTACATTCTTAGTAAGTTATTAATTGGCGCCTTTAACAATGTCGATGCTGACCCGCCTTAGCCGTTTTACAAAAGAATGTGGGCCTCGAGCATCGACTTGCTCAGATTATTGCAGGATGCATTCAGCTAATGTTTCCTTTGGGATCTCTTATTCCTTCGCTGGCGCTCGACCGAATGGGTCGCCGTTGGACCATGATTTGGGGTTCCGCAGGTTTGAGTGTCTCGATGCTTTTGGTTGCCGCACTTCTCTCCAAGGCCAAAGACCCCTCGGAAGGGAAGACTTATGCTACCGCTTCCGTGGCCTTCTTTTTTACTTACATGTTCATTTTCGGCGCTAGTATGAATTGTGTGCCTTGGGTCTATGTCCCGGAGATTCTCCCTCTCCACGCGAGAACTCGGGGAACCGCAATCGGTGTTAGTTCAAACTGGCTCTGGAATTTCACTGTGGTATGTTCCATTACACCTATATTTCCCTCTTTAGGGCGATGCACATCTAACAAAACGAAAAATAGGTTATGATCACGCCAATCATCATTAACCGCCTCGAATGGAAGGCATATTTAATCTTCATGGCAACCAACTTGGTCTTTGTGCCTATAATCTACTTGTTCTTCCCGGAAACCTCAAACTTGGCTCTCGAGGAAGTCGATTATATCTTTTCTGAGGGTGGAAACCCGGTGGCCGTTGCTCAGAGAATGCAGCAGGAGCTCGCTACTCATGGTAAACTGGACGTAGAGGGCCGGGGTCAGAAACAAGGATCTTCTGGGCTTGTAGGAGAGAAAGAAGAGAATAATGTCGAGCACGTGGCACACCTGTAATTTCCGAGGTAATGGAATGGTTAGAATACGTAGCAGTTTATCCTATAATGCTACATTGGCCGATCTCGTCATATTTGCAAATAACCTTTATTAATTCCCAACTGTTCAAACCAAGCCGTCAGCATAAGTTTTTGCATGAACAGAAAATCAAGATACCAGACAACTATTGTGATTATTGTTCCATGAGATATTCACACCTTCAATGTTGGGCCACCTTGATGTTCGCGATGGTAGAACCCCAAACGCCTTTATTTTCGAAATAACGTATATTCACTATTTGGACTGGAGGTCGCAGCGCACCGATTCACCTGCTTTTCTTACGTCAGGTTTAATTGAATCACTTGCTACTAGACATGGGACTGATCCATAAAAGCTATATTATGTCACAAATCCAGAAGCCGAATTAACTCTCTACCCATTTTCCAAATTCCACCAAAGCCCCATACTGCGGACCAAAAATGACGTCGTTCAGGCCAAATACAATCCAATTCGTGCCCAGACTATTTGCCAACATCAGGCCAGCTGAGAAGGACAAGCAGCCAGATGATAGCAGAGACCAGGAACTAGAGGAGCAGTATCGACCTTTGGAACCAGGCGGCATTGCCGTATATGTGGTTATTAGCCGACCTCAATTAGGATACCATTATCAATGGTCCACTGTCGTTCTTGAGCAAACGACTGGAGAATATAGAACTTACGAAGTGGTGCAGGAACCACAACTTCCATGTCATAACTTCAGGATGCACACTCGAAATCCGGTAGATTGGCCCTGGTTTGTATGCGGAATAGAAATAGTCAGAGCGGCTGAGTCAGGTCCTGAAGATATTGGGATTCTGATTATGCGTGTGAAGGGCAGGATGTCGGGAGATGATTATACTAGCGAGACCTTTATTAAGACGATCGGGGAATATTTAAGGGATCGGGGTTATTGGAGCCAATTCAAAATGGAATCAACCTGGGAAGCGCTGAGTGCGTATTCAGGTTGCCAGCCAAATGAAATCGGCTGCAAAGACCAACGTGAGCTCAGTCGGCGGGAGATGATGGCTGAATTGGACTGACAATGCCAACGCAGGTTGGATCATGAGTCTCCTGAGTGCTCAATTTTGCATACGTATTTCTTTTTAAATTTATATGTAAAGATTTACACGCCTTAGGTTAATAGTTTAAAATGGTTTCATTACTATATTCTCATCTAATGATCCGATGGACATGCTTCTATGCATTCGAGGATCGGTTCGCAAGCTCCACTGCTTTACATGAAGCCTCCCCAAATCCCGCTTCTACATACAACCCAAGATTGGCCTTTTCCAACTAGGGGTCTCAATTAGTAACCTCGGTTTCACTATTCAGAGAATGCTTACTAAGTCTAGCCCCAGCTGCGAGTTCGTCCCCTGTAAGCGAACCACCACTGGAACTTGTAGCGGCCCCAGCTCGCTAGCGGCAGCGATGATGGACTCGGCAATCATGTCGCACCGTGTCAGTCCTGTCAGGGGCGCTCAGCAGCTTATCTTTGATTCGTTTAGGCGGACTCATACTTACCTCCATAAATGTTGACTAAGATGGCAGTGACGCGCTCGTCTCTCATGATAATGTCAAAGGCCTGCAACATGGTTTCCTTGGTGGCTTTGCCACCAGCGTCCAGAAAGTTTGCGCTCTTCCCCCCGTAGAAGCTGATGGCGTCGTTAGTGGCCATGGCCAGACCTGCTCCGTTGACCACATTTCCGATGTTGCCGTCCATTCTGACGTATACAAGACCATGTTTCTCTGCCTCCACTTCTTCGGTGACCTCTTGATCATAATCCCTTAACTTGAAGATTTCAGGCTGACGGCGCTGGGCTGCGTCGTCAAATGTAAAGTGAGAGTCGATGCAGATTAATTGTCCGTCTGCCGAATTACGAACGAGGCTATTGATCTCGAGATTCGTAGCCTCTTTCTCGACGAAGATCTTGTATAGACCTTTCAAAATAGAACCCAGGTTTTTAGTGTCTTGGTCCGTGAGGCCAAGCTGGGAGGCAATGCGTTGCACGAGAGCCGGGGTTATTCCTTCCGTGAACCCAAAAGGATACTGAAACTGATGCTCAGAGTGATCCCTTACTTGGGACTGGAAGACTGAGGCATCCTCCTCGAGAATTACCACAGGGCAATAATTGGCCCTATCGATTGTCATGCAAAGACGCCATTTTTGGTCGTAGTTGATCGGTTCTTCAATGTACACTCGCCTCACAAGAGGCGACTTGTCATTTTTATCGCTCTGGGGGGCCTGGTGGCCAAGAATCTGAGACGCTGCTTCAACGCCTTGATCAGGGGAGCTAGCCAGCTGGATCCCGCTTGAAGTTGCTGGTTCGGATTCTCCCGAGTTACCAGCGACTCGGATGACTTGGGGCTTGACATAGCACGGTCCACCTTCAAATCAGAGAGCGAAATTAGCAGGCCATACTTGAACGTGTAGTAATTACGTACCAATATATTTGACAGCTTCTCTAACTTCTTTCAATGTTTCCGCTACTTTGCCGCGCGGTACTGGCACACCAGTCTACGGCAGACTTGAGTTGGACAATCTATGGTCTGGGAGGGTGGGCCACGTACTTCTCTAAGTAAATTTTGAGATTGGAAAGAATGAATATGAAGTGTCCTTTTCCAATAGAATGGGTTCTTGATTGGTCAGCCTTCTGCAATAAGATATCATCACTCGGATCATACTTGCTGTGAGTGTTTTCTGAAATCGCGGCACGAGTGAACGTCTATGAATCATGGCGTCAAGTACAGTGTCAAAGGAGGCAAGATGTAGATGGTTGTTATTATCTCTTAGGCTAAATTAAAGAAGCAGTGTGCTTTGAATGCACGAAAGTAATAGGGCAATGGAGATGAAGGGATGACAATCTGTTTTGGAGGGTCGGGGTTTAGGCGTAACCGAAGAGGCGGGGTTAATCGGCAATGGAGTTGAGGCTACCCTGTGGGGGCGGGTTGACGACCTCCCGCGTGCGAATCGACCAAAGAAAATATAGTCTATTGCTTGCATTGGATCTAGATTTCTTCAGGAATTCTGTTACAAAATTCTAGCGCGTTTAAGACTCTATTCAATTTTCTTCTGTTGAAATATGCACATGCGTGTCAGAATTTCTGGTATTCTAGAGATGACTAGCCCCAGCTCCATCTAATGCATCAGATTTCTAAAGCCCCAAAAGCACCTTCATCGTGCTTCCCATAACACCTGGATGAGGTACAATAACTGCACCTGCGTCCTCAAGTGCATTTGCTTTGAACGCTGCCGAGACATCGCCAGGGGATATTATTGCGCCAGCGTGGCCCATGGTCCGCCCCAGTGGGGCTGTTCTTCCAGCCACCATCGCGACAATGGGCTTTGCATTAGGCAACTTGCGATACTCTTTAATGAGATCTGCAGCCTCAAGCTCAGCCTCTCCTCCAATTTCACCAATCACGATTATTCCTTTGGTCTCTTCGTGGCTAAAAAAGAGCTTCAGTCCATCGGCCAATGTGGTACCTGCATCAACGATCAGCATCCGCCAACTCACACCAAATGCATGTACAAATTTACCAGCTAGAGGATCTCCTCCCATACCAACGACAATACTCTGACCAAGGCCTGCTGCGGTGGTTGATCCCACAGCCTCGTAACTAAGTGTGCCAGATTTAGATACGATCCCTACACATCCTCTCGAATACTGTTTGTATGGCATGAAGCCGACTCTGCATTGTTCCGGTGCAATGATGCCAGGGCAATTTGGCCCGACCAATCTTGTCTTGGATTGTGATCTTAACACTTCCTGTACACGAAGCATGTCGTGTATAGGGATGTGCTCAGCCACGGACACAACCAGTGGGACCTCGGCTTCGATTGACTCGATGATTGCCTTTGCAGCGTGCTGTGCGGGAACGAATAGACAGCTAGCATGTGGCTTGACTTGATCCATGGCCTATAGATAGCCATTATGAGACGTGGATGAACCCTGATTAGGTGCATAACTCGTGCTTACCTCTTGCACAGTATTGAACACTGGCAAGCCGAGGTGTGTCTGTCCGCCTTTCCCTGGCGACACGCCTCCCACAATGTTGGTGCCGTACTCGATTGTCTCCTTTGCATTCACTGTGGCCTATTGTAAATTGAGCATGACATTCCGTGGTTGAGGGTGTTATGATGAGCATACGGCTTTCCCCGTGAAGCCTGAGCGCGATGTGACCTCGTCAGCGATGTCGTATGATGGAATGGATTCATGCTGAACAACACACACCCTGATACATTACACGCGTGCTCTTTGATATGTCTAGATTGGATATTGTCTCATAATAAGGTCCTCGGCGAATAACTGAGGCCGAGAACATCCGCTCGGTCTGCCGTCCCCGCACATGCAGGAGACGGGGGAGATTTAGGCGTCGCGGACATCTCAGCGACATGGTATGGTCTTGTCTGCGGGGATGAACAATCGATAATGGTATAATGATATTATTATTACAGGTAAAGGTAAAGGGGACGATAATTGTCGAGCACTTCGTGGCGTGTTGTCAACGGCGATAACAGGATCCGAGCTGCAATATCCCGTTATACTAACTACCCCGCAATACCATTCCCATCGAGAGGCAGCACGGTGGGGCTTACACCGTCTCGAGATCAACCAGGGGCGAGGAATATGACCGCCGCATTACCGGGCACTTGATATTGGGCGCAACGGATATCTTCAGCCACTATTGGTAGAGTTGATGCAGCAAGCTGTACTGGGTCTTTTGTAAGTCGCTTCACAGAAAATCTCTCACCATCCCTTGGAAGACAACACATCTTTTGGCCCCTGGTCTCGTCCGTAACCTCGGAGACGACGAAAGGCACCTCGTCCGGCTCGGATTACGAGATTTAACTTTGCTTCTTCTTCATCGGGGACGCCCGCTCATGGTGGCGTCGAGTTGGTTCTCCGAGGTGTGGCTCCGGTGTGGTGTCGTGGCCGTGCTTCAGCCGGAGCCGCCTTCGTTTTTTTCTCTTCGTTTCAGAGTCGGGCTATCCTTGCGACCTCCAATATCGCCCAGCTGAAAACCGGTCTGGCCATTGCCCCATAACCCACTATGCATAAATCCGTCATTATACAGAATGCCTGCCCGCTGCGTGATGGCAATATTTTGGGTAGCGTCAAAAATTTACAATCTGACGATGAGTCCATCGTAAGTTTTTCAACATGCGACCGACTCGATCGATGCGCATCGACCTACCGGCCAGATCTGCCAGTTTTAGCACCCAATTGAGATTCACCCCGTAAAATCGTGCCTCTGATGTCGTTTCAGAGGATTTGTTGCAATGTCCAGGCGGTTTGGCTAGCCGCTGACCCGCTTCGTTGCTGACGAGTTGTGCAGGATGGAGGGACCAGTAAGGACCGGTGTAGACCTGGCGGCGCCGGATGTCCAGACCGCCACCAGGACAGTAGCAAACGGTGCTGCCGGCCGGCCGGTAGAGTGGGATATGTCGGATTGACGCCGTACGCACAGAATGCAAGGTGGATCGCGATGGACGCCAGATCTGTAGATTCGTCTCGTCTGCTATGCAAGTTATTGGCTGGCAGATGGAGTAGATTATTCGGCAGGTGTGGGTTCTTTTTTCCATACTTAGACTCCGCCTCTCCCGTCGGCTCGATCCCTGCAAGCCATCTCCATCCCGGCGAGATAGCCTTGTCCTTGCGAGATGGCGTGGGGCTGCGCAGAGCTGCGTCGCGACGAGGTGAATGCGGGACATCGATGGCCGGGGTTCGGAAGTGACCGCTAATCACGTTGGTCGACGTTTGGGCGCGCAAGTAGGGGGAAGTGCTTTTTTGCGCCTGGAATCTATCAAGCTGAGGCTGGGCTCCATCGCGTCGTCTTCCGATGGCCTTGTTCACCTCGATAAACGCCGCGCTTTTGCTGTGGGGCACAACTGACAACACATCAAGGTAGGGGGGTTGGCGTGCAACTGGGTTTGTAGTGTCTGTGTATCATTCAGGGATCAGGGAGATTCTACCAAGCTATTGAGTGAAGCCATTCGGGAGGAATAGGATCATGGCCGTGTGTACCCTGGCGCTCAGGTCGTCTCGTAAAGGTTTCCGGACTCAAAATTGTCCATATAAGACTTAATCTCGAGCCTCTCTGGATCAAAAACTTCATCATCATCAACTCACACATTCTCAACACTCAATCACCACCTCTCAATCTTCTCAACAGACTCTTGTCTTCTTCAGACCAACCACCTCCAACAATCAACATGTCTGCTCCTGCTACGTACGACTCCCTTTCCTCCATTAATTTTCATTGGCCTCTGTCTTTACAAAATTGCAAAGACAAGCAAATTTCTGGATTTTACTAACTCTCTGACAGTGTCGCCCGCAACTCCTACGGCACTGAGGCCGAGGGCTCTAAGAGCCAGTTCGTTGTTCCTCTCCCCACTGCCACTGGCCTTTCTGCCCCTGCTGGTAAGTACTTCATATTTGGCATTGCCCTGGATAAGTTCTGACATAGAAATCCAGGCCAGCTCCTCAAGGGACCTACCGATGAGAACGGCAAGCCTACCGCCGCTGCTCTCCTTGTCGGAATCAAGCTCGACCTCGAGGCTGAGGTTCACTTGACTGCTCGCATCAAGGGTGACATCTGCGTTGGTCTTTACTAGATGGTTTCCTGACAGAATCATGAGCTTCGAAGAGGTGGTTGATCTAAGAGTGTATAATGGTGGTCCTGCTGATGCTCCTCGCTGGGTGGAAAGAGCATCTCAATAATGGTGCCCTCTGAGGTGACCACAGGGTCCAGCTACGATTATGTTTCCTATCCGTCTATTTATGACCTGTATCAATAGAGATCTTCATGAAAATAAACACGGCACATTTGCATGTCCGACCACAAAAAGTTAAAGCTCTGCCGCTCGTGACACCAGTAATCTTTCTACCATATAGTTCTGGGTTTTAATCATAACACATATACCACTTGGTAAATAATTTGTTATAGAGCCGATGGATTTGTATGCGATCCATTTCATACGATTTACGCCGAGGAATTGGGACTGTTTGTGCAAAGCGAGGCAAATCCTTCTGGGTAAGTGTCGCAGCTACTTCAACGAAGTCGTAAGTATGCGGGGCCCCAAATGTCACTGAATCCTACCATGGCTAGACAATCGAGCCTGCCCTCATCGAATTGGCTCGCAATATATAATAGACTATTCATTCAAATATTTTGATAGATGTACAAGTATAAAATACCATCGTACAATTATTTCTGGAGACGGACGCATGGATGAGGGTTTGGAGCGATCATGTCTCTCTTGCAGGGTAATTTGGTGATCCTACGAACGGTTCGTCCACATTTCCAATGGGACCGTTGAGGAGTTCCCCAGACTGGTTTGTTGTCAAGTTGTTCATGCGACGTTGAGGTGGTCAGTCGATCTTAGTTAATGACAAGGGTCTCAGGCGGTCCGTACTTTTTTTTCTGGAGCTTGATCGGGAGAGTCGGTCCTATCGTTGGTGTCTACGTGACGTGGGCTAAGTGTGCCCGATGCATTGTCGATATACCAGGTTCCCATGTTATCAGATCCAGGGACTAGACCACCATTGGCTGTGCAACGCCCTGAGATCAGATGATCCCAGGCCCCATCTGGGCATGCGGGCCATCTTGAAACAAAAGCAACCTGCCAATCGGCTCGGCCTAGCATGAAGATGGAAGGAAGGCCGTCCAAACTCAAAACCTAACCCGTTGTTACAACTCGTTTTTTCTTTCTCCGGAAGCACCTTTTGACTGCTTTCATTTCATACCAAGTTAGTTTGCTGAGTTGTCAAAACTACTGCTCATCCATTTGCCCGTAAATCACTCCACTAGGCCGAACTTCACGTCAATGGTTTTTTTTTACTCTTTCTTTTAGGTTGAGCTCCAATTCTGGAATCGAGCACCGATTTGCGCATCTCTCATACTCGGGCTTCTCGCGTGATGGTGCTGAGGTGAGACCTATATGTTATATCCAGTCCTGGGGCTCACTTTCTGAAATGGCTCCAATAAAACCCGATTGCATTCCAAGTTGGAGCCGTTTTTAGCTGCTGCCATCGCTACTCTAGTCATGGGCGCGTGTCGCGGTCATCAGGCATTGTTCAGCATGCATGCACCTTCGACGATGTCAATTCTCCGCCCCCGGGGTTTCTTTCTTGCGGACATCCATCTCATACTCAGCGAATCTGAAAGTTTGACTAGAATTAGACATAATATTCATGAATGTAGATTGGTGAAGGATGCGAGTGAGAATAAGTCTTGAATCTGAGTCATGCTGGTACCAAGAATGACAGCCAAGGCTTCAGTGCGACAAGAAGTTAGAATACCCGAGAGAGTGAATATGAGAATTGATGCAAAATCGCACGATGAAGACACATGATTCCCCC
>JAHVYC010000036.1:0-43408 GCA_020623665.1 Calonectria multiphialidica | reverse complement strand
CCCATTTTGTTACTGTAAAAACTGAAGCGACAATCATTGATATGGTAAGCGAAGCGTGTTATCTTGGACATGCTCTGCGCAACCCTGGAGGCCCATTTTCATTTCATTCTAAATTACAATTGACCGACTTGGCTTCTGCATTTACCGCCTCCTTTCTTTTTAGGGGAACATCTGCGCCAAACACACTAGCGGGCCGCACTATCATTAGCGGCTCACGGCTTACATGCTCACACTTCAAAAGCAACAGACAAAATGTTGCTTTCAATACGGCCTGAATCACATCAATACGTCGATGTTGCTATGAAAGCCATTGGCACTAAACATCCGATAATAAATAGGCCGTATGCTTCCAGTTGTAGATGTTCTTGTCTTCCACACCAATCAGTTCTCTTCCCAACACACCAACTTCCTTGAAAAACAGCCACAGCCTGCCTGTATAAATTTTCTAGCATTACCTTTGCTCAACTCCAAGATCCACGCGCTCCTCAAATCAAACCAAAATGGCTGCCGATACTCATTCCGTTATTTCCCCCGCTATTCTGTACTGGGGCACCCCGGTCGTTCTCATATCTTCCGAAAATGAAGATGGGTCACACAACCTCTGCCCCATTTCAGCCGTGTTTTGGCTCGGCCACCGCTGTATTCTTGGCTTCGGTGCTGAGAGCAAGACGCCAGAAAATATTCTCCGCACAAAGGAGTGTGTTGTTAATATGCCCGATGACACCATGGCAAGCTACGTCAATGCCTTGGCATCGACCACTGGTACTGAGTTCCCATCTGAGTCGAAGAAGTCCAGAGGTTATAGATTCGTCAAGGACAAATGGGCTTATACCGGGCTTACACCGCAGCCATCAGACTTTGTCCGCCCATCTCGCATTCAGCAATGCCCGGTTCAGATGGAGTGCAAATTGACGAGCACCCATGGCATGATGGAGGACGTCCCCGACCGGGCGGGATTCTTGGTTGCACTTGAGCTGCATGTTGTGCGAGTACATGTCACAGACCAGATTCGGATGCCAGGCTATCCGAATAGAATTAACCCTGATACTTGGAGGCCAATGATAATGTCCTTTCAGGAACTTTATGGTCTCGCAGGTGAAAAAGTAGGGGACAGTCGTTTGGCAGAAGTGGATGAGGAGAAATACCGGCCGTTGACTCAAAGCAGTGTCGTCAAGCTGGTGCCAGACGACGGTGACAAACATCAGGCTTAGCCAGGGTTGGTCAAGGAATCCTAAAGGTTTCAAGATAATTCAGGTATAGAATATAGAAATAGAGAATGTGTTTTCAAGTATCTAGAATTAATCATAACTATTGTTGGCACCATCCTTATTGATGAGATTTGCTGAGGTGGCTTGGGATATGAGGACTTGGATTGACTAGATTTGCGAATACAGACTTGTATTTGTTTAAAAGGCTTGAATCAGTCTTTATAAAAAGCTGGAATATGTGACTCGATAAAAATAAGATAATGGGGCCTGCGTATGGGATAGCTTTCCCTATATCCAGCAATTTCCGGTCGTCGGCGCGGATGAGGTCCGCTTCTTCGTCCAATTTGTTCGGTCCACCGCCGAAAACGCTCCGTGACCGGGGATATCGGATTAGTCACAAGATCGGCAAAATATCCGAGCCTATTGGCATATTTGCGATTCTAATCTTGAATTTATTTGGCATCTTGTTGTCAAGGATCCGCCTTCATATGACTT
Organism: Calonectria multiphialidica; assembly: GCA_020623665.1. Classification (NCBI taxonomy): domain Eukaryota; kingdom Fungi; phylum Ascomycota; class Sordariomycetes; order Hypocreales; family Nectriaceae; genus Calonectria; species Calonectria multiphialidica. The sequence goes on along the minus strand of JAHVYC010000036.1, from coordinate 41,705 downwards.
GCTGAATCATGGCACGCCAAGAAGTGGTTAAGGCAGAGCGTAGCCTGCATGACCAAGCGAACTTATTGCCACGGCGCCAACTCATACTTGCTTTCACCACACTTTCAGTTACACTGCTAATCGTTTTTATCGATCAAAATGGAATTTCCGTTGCCCTTACTACCATTGCCAAGGATTTGAACGCCGAGGCGACCATCGCGTGGGCAGGCATCGCGAGTTTGCTCGCGAACACGGCCTTTCAGATGCTGTATGGGAGACTGTCCGACATCTTCGGGCGGAAAACTGTTTTCTTGGCCGCTATAGCGTTGCTTTGCGTGGCAGATTTACTCTGCGGCCTAGCCAAAAATGCAGCCATGTTTTACGTTTTCCGCGCCATGGCGGGTATCGGTGGCGGAGGCATTTCCAATCTGGCCATGATCATTATTTCTGATATCGTAACCCTAGAGCAGAGGGGGAAGTATCAAGGAATCATTGGATCCATGGTCGGTCTGGGAAACGTTATCGGCCCATTCTTGTGTGCTGCGCTAATTCAGCGAACAACCTGGCGAGTGTTCTTTTGGATTCTATCGCCGCTCTCCGCTCTCACCGGATGCATGACCTATTTCTTCCTACCTTCAAAGCCTAGAACCGCGGACCTTAAGGAAAGTGTGAAGAAGGTTGATTGGATGGGCTCACTCGTTTCAACAATTGCTGTCATCTTTTTGCTCATTCCAATCTCCGGAGGTTTGTCCATCCCCTCTACGCTACTAACTTTTCGAAGAGGCAAACTAAATAATTTTACTTAATTAATTAGGCGGCGCTTATTTTGCTTGGAGCTCACCAATGGTGATTAGCATGCTTACGCTGGGAGTTGTGGCGCTCCTGACGTTTGTCGCATGGGAGTGGAAATTTGCGAGACTTCCAATGATGCCTGGTAAATTATTTAAAAGCCCAAAAACCTAACAGCTATTTTTTATTCCGCTAAACTATCTTTTAGTTGACATCTTTCGCAATTATATGGTCGTTGTAATGCTCGCCCAGAACTTTCTGTTTGGATGCGTTTACCAATCATATTTGTACTATGTTCCACTGTACCTCCAGAACGCCCACCAGTTTTCTGTCATGACTTCGGCAATCTTGTATGTGCCTCTAGTCATATCCCAGAGCATTTCATCGGTGTTATCAGGACAGTACATCTCCCGCAGGAAACGCTATGGTGAGGTTATTGTTTTTGGGTTTGGAATATGGACTCTGTGAGCATTTTAAAGTCTCATTTCATCTCAGTGCTGATATTTTACTAGTGGTTCTGGACTTACTATACTTCTGAACAGAAGAACTAGTCCAGGTGTCATCGTTGTCGTCCTGATTCTTGTTGGGGCAGGAGTTGGCTGTATTTTCCAGCCCACACTTGTGGCCTTGCAAGCACACTCACCCAAGTACCGTCGAGCTGTGATAATATCGAACAGAAATTTTTTCCGAAGCGCTGGTGGTGCCTGCGGGTTGGCCATGTCTGCCGCAATCCTCCAAGCCCGACTCAAAGCCACCCTGCCATCTCAGTACAAGTATCTTGCCGATTCCACATACGTACTGCCGAGTTCCGAGGTAGGGAAGCTCCCGCGAGTGCTGGATGCATATATGGCAGCAAGTCATGCTGTCTTTATTTTCCTCGTGCCATTGATTGCACTGTGTTTAATTGGCACAGGCCTCATTCGCGACCGGGGCTTGGAGCCGCCAGAAGAGGTTGATCGAGAATTGGAATTGGTCGCCCAACGATAGTGAAATCATTAATTTCGCTTTAAGAGTGCCTTGGCAGGAATTCGATCTTTTGATCTCCCTATCAATCGTCGAGTTGCACTTATGACTCAATCCTACGAAGTAAGAGAAAATTGGATCTAGATATTGCACCCATCATTGGACATCGAATAAGATTGCCAAAGACATCAAGTTTAAAATTTCTGATACTTATAAGTAAAAACTAGCTCGGTACTATAAACAATGATCGGGGTTTCCAGTTGGGTTCCCCCACCAAGTTGGAAAAGGATGTTCCTTCCCGCTAGCGCCAAAGACGGCAAATGAAAGAATAAAGATGACAATTTGAGAACCTCCATCCAATGCAGCACCAATCAAATAATTGTACTTGTTGTAGACTTTTGGTAGTCGACGCCTCAGCCACAGCTGCGAGAAGACACCAACCGCAATTGAGGACCAAATCCACGACGTATTGCCGTAGTAGGTAGTACCTGCGAATGAAGAAATGATGGCGGTGTTCAGAGGCAATTTGTTCAGGCGAGGAAAGAGCTTGATTAAACTCCAATGAATAATTGGGAAGGTGAAGCCAATGAGAAGACCGAGAGGTACAATTACATAGCGTCCATTTGCGCCATACATTTCTTTCGCCAGTGCCCATGTAATTGCTTGAGAATTTAGGCTCTGCATGGTTGAGCCACTCCAAACGTTGTTTCCTTTTGGATCAAGGAGAATTTCTCGTTGATTGGTCACAATTGTGGTCATGACCGCATAGTTTAGGCCAGCGCCCAAGAGTGTGCCATATATTTGTGTACCAAACATAATGCGATGGGGCACTTTAGTGTATTGTCCAACCTTAAGCCAGTTGGCCAAATTGACGGCGAGGAGAATAACCTGGTGTGACCAACTTGCAAAGTATAGATTGGCTAGTGGACGACCAGGATGAACGACGCCTGCAACCATCTTGGAAATTTGGTTAGTTGAAACACCAGTGCCATACAATCCGTATAGAATACACGAAAATGGGGCAATAAATCCTCCAAGGAGAAGTGAAATGATATAACCCCAGACAGGAAGAGTGGTATCGCCTTTGATAGTGACAACCAATCCGGCAATAAAGCAAAAGGCGAACAGGATCAGGTACCACCACATTGGCACTTCTTTGTACTTGAGCATGGCTTGATAGTGTGGGTCAGGTTGGGTTCTGTTGCGGGCTTGTTTCCATGCCAGAATCATTTCCTTTCCGTAGAATAGGATAACATGAGAAATCAAGGCGCCAATGGCCAAATTCATTGTGAAGTAGCCCCACACTGTGCTGGATGTCATATATGGCAGCCCGACTGTTTTTAGTTTGTCTTGATCAATTGTGCCATGGTCATTCAAGATTGTGTCCGTAGATAATGCTGTGCCATTGCGCAAAAACAGGGACGTCGACATGAATGGAAAACTTTTGGCATTCCAAGCGTTGCTATAAAACAGACTCAGCATAGCAATGTACCAAAAGAAATAGCCAATCCAGGCATTCAATTGCTGCTTCAGGGGCAAAGATAGGTATGTGCTTTGAATGTACTGCCAGTCGAATGAAAAGTTGAGAAGGCCTAACCCTTCGTTGGAAGAGGCCCCTCCGAAGATGGTCGAGAAGATGGTGCGGGTGTGTGTTGGGGCGCTCATTGACGCAAGACAGAAGATCGATATTCCTCCAAACCAAGTCACCACGTATGCCGGGAAGATTTCCCAAACTGCGGCGATAGCAAGCGCACAGCCAAACTTGATGAGGCGACCACGATTCGCGCGCTGGTCAAAATGGAGATTTTGGTACAGCACCACCTGAGGCAACGTCGACCAGTAGACCATTTCGGCAGGGTAGACTATTAATGGCCGCAGGACACCCGCAAGAACAAATCCGCAAAGTGAGATAGAAAAGGTAGCCAAAACTGCAGTAGAAGCAGAAACGCTTCGATCGTAAAAAAGTCGCTCAGCAGCGTAGATTTCCACGCCCGACAAGCCGTTGTTCCCGGATGAGGCAATCAGGGACGCAACCACATGCTCTTTGATACCAAAAGGTTGTCCTGAATTGAGAAACCGGAGAACATTCTGCAACCAGGGAGATTTGAAACGGTCTGGCCGCGGCGTTGCAATAGCCCAAGCTTCACCAAAAACGTAGACCAAAACTATTAACCGCGTTAGTACTTGTTGGATTAATTAGAATGGGACAGGCTTACGCTGTAAAAATACCGCCGACACCTGCATTTGAGTTGGTTTGAAGATATACAGCATCGTGATTACACTGGAAAGGGCAGTAAACACCGTGCCCAAGACGATGGAACGAAATGTCAAAGCAGGGTCACCATCGTCCCTGATTGATACCAGAAACTTTGATACGTCGGCACCTGTGCCAAGGGATTAGTGTTGGCAATTAAAAGTAATTTGCGACGTATTTGATGTTACCATTTTGGATAACGGGATGGCCTTTCACGTATCGAGTTTCATCGTCATCCTGAGGGGTGAGAGGTTCTTCGGCTTCTGTGCCATTGTGTGAAGCACTTCCGGGAATATTCTTGGTGGCTATGGATGGCGTCTTTGCTATGTCGTTGCTCTCGGTTAGAGTACCTGGGGAGCCTATCCCATCCAAACTGCCGTTATGGCTGGGCGGCATTTTTGCCGCAGTCTTGAAAATGTGCAGGGATCAATGCCAGAGGGTGTACAAGATGGCATAGCAGCATGCCGATTTCACTGTGTTCGCGGCAGAAAATGCGAAGGAAAACAGACGGAAAGTCGATATATTATGTATTCAAACCAAGTTTTTTTCTTTGCTAAAATTTCCTCACAATTTCATGGTGCGGGAGGGACTGCGACAGAGGCTGGGGACATGAGGAAGAATTTGTGGGCGGTCAATAGCCAAATTACATGATGCAATTTTTGACTCAGATGGTGAGTGCTCTCTGTGCTGCTGTTTCCACAGCCAGTACACCCTACAACACGAGACCTTTTTGACAAAGGTTCGCGCGATGAGAGTGGCACACGAATAAATATGTTCCAAACACGAGGTCACACCAGACTAGCGCAATTATAATGGGGAATGCCGGAGTCTTTGAGTCGCCCAGAAGGTCGATTGTGCAAACGCGGAAACAGACGAGGCCTCGAAGGAATGCACCGATTGAGGCTGGTCAGTGGACCCATTTCGGAAGGTCGTATTTGAGCGGCATTTGCTATCCGTCCAAATCCTGGTAATCATGATTTGACGCGATATAGCGCGGTGTTATCGCAATGCCCAGCATGGGGATTTTTGCTATTGAAAATGATAGATGATGTTGATAAGCCGCAAATTGATCCAGGGTCCCCATTCGATGAGTTCGGATTGTGTGCCAAGAGCCTTGGCCAACGCAAGAATCCGGGGGTGCCAAGCTTGGCCGCGGTTGGCTGCCCATTGGTGGGAAGTAGAGAGATGAAATATATCACAACTCATTTGTATCTGGTAAAATAGGGTTTCAAAAGGATTTTACTAGTGGCGTGGTCAGCATCCACATCACCGCCTATGTTGCGGAGTCGCATAACCTGCGTCTCGATGAGGTAAACAAGCACAAGTTAACCGAACAGTTGGGAACTTTTTTTACAAGCATATTATTATTTTATGACCTGCAATGCCTGTCCGACGTGCGCCTTGATCGGCTGATAGACAAGGGCCCATGTCCACCTTGAGGCCTTTCTAGAATTCTTATGTACACAACAACCCGGGAGGCACCATCAGACATTGATCATGAGCATGTCCTTAATCATTACATACAACCGCTAACATACTTCGTTAATTCAGAAGAGAAGGGTACTCCACTGTACCATTGCCCTGGAAGTCACCCTTCTGAGTGGTGAAATCCTCAACGGTACCCAAGTCTTTGATGCGTCCCAGCAAGTGCTCGATGACACGGTAACCAGATCCTGCAGAGTACCCAGGAAGCTCATGACCTGCCAATTGAACCTCGTAGTATGTCAATCCACGCTCATAACCCCAGTTGCCTACGATACCGGACTCGCTGTTTCTACCACCGTTGTACTCCGGGTGGTATGGCACGAAAAATTCGCGATCCTGTGGGTACTTCTGGAATCCCTGCTTCCCATGCCAGGTGGTGTTTTGGATCGCAAAGAGCGTGCCGTTGGGAGGCAAGATGTAGTCAAGGCGGCCGACACCGATGATAGTGTTGTTGGTGTGCTCAATCACGCGACGGAGCACCTCCTCTTGTGCAGGGGCTGCGGACTGATCGCTGGCGTTGGACTTGGGGTCACCGCCTCCAAACACGTTGTTGGGCGTGCATTGGTACCAATCAACATCGGGAGCATTGAGCGCCTTCTTAACATCGGTGCGGTTGAAGTAGACTTGAGCACCAGGAGGAGAATAATCACCCTAAAAGTTCAGACAATCAGTAGGCCATCCAGTAAATTGGTAGCAGGGAAATTACCGTATTGACAATACCAAGTTGCGAGTAGGTGAAGGGGCAGGTGTCAGTAATGTGATAAATGTTGAAACAAGGGTTTGCTGCGAGAGCAGCTTCGTAGACCAAGTCCCAGATATCACAAGTGTAATTTCCTGAAGTGTCCGCGTAAGGGTCGGGGAGGACAGGGAATGGGCCTTCGGGAGGTGGGAAAGTGCCATATTTCTCGAGATATGTCGAGAAATTGCAGTGTTCGTGAGTCCATCTCAGAGCGTCGGTGTATGATTGGTTGAGGTTGAACAAATTGTCCCAGTACTCAACAAAGGGGTAGACAACGGCTTGTTGCTGCAGAGTGCCATCTCCGAGGATTGGGTCATTGATGGCGACACCGCCCAGCTTGTAGTAGTCATCATCATCAGCAGTGATGAATGCATCTGCAATGTAGGGGACGTAGTAGCCGGCATAAGATTCTCCAGTGATGTAAGTTGTTGCGCCCTTCAGATCAAAGGCGTCGATGAAGTTGCGCCAGAAACCGATAAATTGCAAGCCAAGTTCCACCTCATTGGTTATGTTCGGCTTGCCCTGGCTGTAGCCAACTCCGACTGGTTGTTCAACCCAGATGACATTTGTCCTGCACCAAATTGTCAGCAAGCACTCATTTATGCGCAGAAAATTAAGCTCACAGGTTAGTCCAGCTGTAAGAGTTTGGCGTGGGAGCCAGCGTGCCCTGTTGCCAAAGGAAGGGGCCATTTTCGGTTAATAGGCCGCTAAGAGAGCTGCAGCCTGGTCCTCCATTGAGCCTAGCCGATAGATGTCAGCATACGTTCCCGCAGCACACTACTATGTTTAACTAACCAAATGACGACCTCATCGGTGGCTTTAGGGTTAGTACTGGGAAAGAACCAGAAATACAACTCCCTGGTCTCATGCGGCGACTGGGAAATGGGCAATAAACCAGCGTATGACTCGCCTACGTCAAACGCGACTTCAGGGATGCCGGTGCCGTTGACAACAAACTTTTCCGTTTTCTTATTCAGAAATTTGGATTTCGCCCTCTTCTCCAGAGTCGTTTGCTCTAGGACAGGCTCCCGTTTGTATTCTTGGCTGCGAGGACGCTCATGGTGGAATGCCTTGATGGCGCCGTTGTTGAAGGCCGCCTGGGACAAGGCCCCAAAGGAAAGAACAAGACTAATTAATTTGAGCTGCATTTTGCCCTGAACTCGGTAGCAACAATGGTACAAATCAAAGGTTGAGGGCGGCACGGCCTTCTATTAAAAGTGTTTCGCGACGGGGCGGATTTAACTTGCGCCATATGCGAGTTGACATCACGGGACAAAAGTTCGTGAATCTTTGCCATAAATCCGAAGATTATCGCGTTGTATCACGGTTCGTAGGATGCATTGCCGGCAAGGTCGGCACCGCAAATGGGGACGGGACTATTCCCGTTTGGTAGCTGCCTCATTGAGATTTAGTGGGGAGCAAAAGTTCCGTAGTACTTGAACGTCTAGGCTAAACATCCTGTGTAAGCACTCGAGTCTCAAAAGTACTTGATATCTGACTCGTTGGTAAGTTTTTCAGGGCTATCCTTGTCCTCAGTGTGAATCGTCGGTTGAATTGCTATTGGAGCCTGAGAGCCAAGGGCGGGGTATGGTGCAATGGTCGGACCTTTCCCCAAGCGTACGGCGGCTTGTGATTGGCCCAAGGCACGGCATAAACCGGTCATTTCGACAACATGGGCACTTTTTTATCAAGTACAACTGCATGTTTGGGAAATCCATGTGTGCATGGGGGCTCTAGGCGATCCTTGACGTCACCAGCTACCCTGATTGCTCGAGTGCGGATGACTTGATGATCGAGCGGAGGAGATTGGAGGCTGGCGCGTCTCCACAAATGCACAGCCGAGGTCGATCAAAACTGATGTACACACTACCTGCTTCCTTTGTCATGATTGTGAGTGAATCACAGCTTTATGCATAATTTGAGAATTCAGAGTAAGACTTTGTCGGGTGACTTGGGTGTCTGACAACGTTTTCTTTGCGTTTTGCCTTACCCAAACATGTGCTGCTGAGCACGGGATGTTGCACGATCGATGCACGGTGAGCAGACATTCACCGTTATTTAGTGTTTTGTCTCACAGCCGCTGCGCATCGTGCCGCGGACTACTGTACCTTAGACACTGATCACCGCTTATTTAGTGCCCTGCTGGAAGGGGGAAAGGGAGAGAAATTACGTTGAGAAACATGCTAGTCGTCATCTGAGTTACCTTACTTTAAGCGGACTCAAATGTAAGTCAAAGTCTCGTCTAGAAGATCCATTATTTTAAGATCTGGCACTGTTGCGTTCTTTATAACTGCAATACGGGATATATCCTTTACTAGCTGTGCAGCGCGGCTTCAGGGACCTTGTCAGCGACTTGTTCGCCAACACTCAACTTCACTGACAAGCAATAGTCGGGTGACTAGTATGAGCAAATTAGCGTTAAATTTAGCATAATTGAAACTTCAGCTGTGGCTTGCGAGTAGGCCTTGAGTCAAGTGAACCTTGAAGTGATGCATAGTTTGCGCCACAAGACCCGTGGCTGAAGTCGTTTGTCGTAAATTTCGGCCGATTGGATTCGAGTAATGCACTCTGCTGATCACAGTATAGCCTAATCGCGGAGCAAGACGATTGTTACACCGGTGTGGCTGCTCCCGCCCAAGCTAAAAATTTCAACGGACATTTATAAAAATAACTTTTTCTTCAGTGAGAAATTGAAGGGTACGAAAATTCACTAAATGCCTGTCCCAAAAAAAAAAAAAAAGAAACTTGAATTGGTATACTAGAAACTCGGTGCAAGACACAGTGGATCGATCATTCGAGACTCGCTCCAGGAATGCCCTCACATATTTATTTCCAAACGCGCAATTAATCACAGTGTCGTCTCCTATTTAACCAGATCTATTATCGGAAGATCCTGGTGATAAAAAATGTAACACATGTTACTTCATTTATTTTCCAACTTTACCTGAAACAGGGCCATGACTTACCCTATAGCATCTTTATTCTTTGAAGCTGAGTGGAGAGCTTGGACCGCGAAATATGCAATGAACTCTGTATTCGCTTCATTTGAAGGCGTCCCCTATATATCAATCAGAATCTATATCAGAAGGATGGGTCCTATCTTTAGGGCCATCCCTTCAATCAAGCTTAGAATTCCACTCACATAACGATTGACTTGCACTGATGCCGCTATTGACCCAACTAAGAAAAGGAAGGTCTGTTCTTCTCACAGACCTCATGGGAATTTAAATGATACTACGTATTGGAGGAATTCTATAAATATTCTAGAACTGGGAAGGTACGATCTAAGTAACAGCGGCATAATCGCAGGCGCCGTATGTCGAGAAACACGACGACAGCCAATCCTACTAATGTCGCGCCTGGACTAAGTGTTCATGGAATCAACGGTCTGAAGCGATAATTTCGAGCCTAGAAAATAGAAATAAGAGTGTCCATTTCTGTTCAAGTGCACTAACCTGCTATATCAGTCGCATTGGCTACATAAGGGCCTATATATTCCCCAAACATGCATGGCATCGTCTTGCTGAAACGATATTTGGCGTGTTTATTTGGCTGAAGTTCGTGTTGGCCTCAAAAAAGCCGTCTTGGGCAGCTGCATACATTGGTGCGCCCAATGCTACCGCTATCAAGCAGACTTTCACGATGTGCTCCGCCATCCTAACTCAGTTCAGCTGAACTGCTCGGGTCTGACTGGACCTGCGATGCCGCCATCGTCTTTAATGGCGTTGAACCGGTTCCCATCTTGGACCTTTCACGGGTCTTGTTTGTTTAGCTCGAAATAAGCTTAACACTATGTTTACTGATTAGGAATCTAAGCGTCAGCATGACTCTTTGGCGTTCCAGTCCCAAAAAACCCAAATGGCTTGACATATGAATTGTTGGCAAATGAGTCTAATAAGTTCACCAATATAATGTGATGATTGTAAGCAAATTATTGAATCACGACCACGGCTGGAGACGAAACACCAAGCTGTCCCTGTAATGTGATGGGAGGAATGTCTCGGTAATTTTCCGTTTGAGACTCTTCATCCGGAGAAAAAGATTTGCTCAGGTAGCCAAAATGACTTTATCACTTTTCACTCTTGGCTGGATGATAATGACTCGCAAATTGCGCCACAAAATAACAGAGCTTGCCAACGGACGCTGTTATAACACAAGTGAGGAAGTGACTCAAAGACTCCTGTAGCGCATCACAGCCTGGAAAGTTATATGCAAACTTTTTTTCTAGATGTACTAGATCAATTACCAATGCCTATTTTGCGAATGGATAAGGAACATGCATCCATCAGCGTCCCACAATGTCTATGCGAGGGTCACTTTAATTTAGAGGTTTGTCGAAAGGAGTCAATTTCTTATTGGAACAACATGACGTCAACGTAGAATTTCCAAATATAGTAGATTGAATAGAAAAGTGATGCTTGCTAGACGAGTTCATCGCTTTGTAGAACAAGCTTCCACCAATATGAATATAGTCAGTCATTTTTTTTCTCAACCCCTCGCGACCTTTCTATCCAATATGGCCGAGTGATAATACATGTCGGTCGATTCAACCACCGTAAGAATAGGGCGATTACAGAACTGCTTTCAAGTCTTTGTTCAGTATCACACGCAAGGCAACCATAAACAACAAAGTGACTGTGAAGCAAAGACCTGAAAACAACTGCACTCCGAGATAATGTTGGGAGCTTCCCAGGATGGCACCTGCAATAGGCGAGCCAACCAACGACCCAATTCCCTTGATAAATGCCACCATTCCGAGCCGCGTTCCTAGAACACTTAGATCTTTGGTAAATGATGTTAGTACGACGGGAGCTACAGCCACTAGACTGCCCGAGAAGAATCCGTAAAATACAGAGAAGGCGATGTTGCCTGCTCCAGTGTGGACAGCAGCCCACGAAAATGTGACAATGGCGGTAGACCCAGTGATGAATACAAATGTATTCACAGGGCCAAATACATCTGATAGCATAGCAAGAATGATTCGACCAGGAATTGACGCTGCATTAAGAATTGCAACAAGATACAATGCCACATTCTGACCTTGGAGGCCATGATCGAGCGCGAATGACTGTAGATAGAAGACTGGCACAAACCAAGCCACGTTGCTGAAGAAAATCCCCACTGTGTAGGTTGAATAAGAAGGGCTTTCGAATGCTGTGCGATCGACCAGTGATTTTACTCCCGAGAATCGCTTGCCACCTTGTTGTCGAGGGCGCAGAACAGCGATAGAGAAACAACACATGGCAAGCGATATGAAGCCAAGAACGCGGACCGTCCAAGGAAACCCGATGCGCGGCTCGAGGGCTTGGAAGATAAGCGGGCATATAGTTCCACCAAGACAGCTTCCGACTGTGGCGGTACTCATCGCCCTTGCACGGCGGACCTTGAAATATGTTGGAATAATCGCAATTCCCGGAATCGACAAAAAGCTAGTGCCAAGACCGACACAAACGCCATGGGCCAGCATAACTTGCCAATAGGATGTGCACAGGCTGGTCATCATGAAGCCAAAAACCACAAGGAAGGAGCCAATGAGGAGCAACGCCATATAATGGCCTGCATCGTAAAGAGGCCCAATAATGAGACCGACAGACATGAGCAGAAACATTTGGATGGAACCAATCCAAGAAATTGCAGATGATGACATCTCACTTAACAGATGGTTCTCGTAAAAGGTCTGGAATACTCCGAACGTATTGACAAGGCCCCTATGGTGTCAGGTATAAGCATATCAATTCGGCAATGGCTCAACTCATAGGCACTTACAAACTATTCCAATATAGGCAGAAGCACCCCGCGACTTGCACCCACCCTACCAGGCCTCCCTCCGCATTTTCGCTGTGACCCGCATTGGGAGGGCTTGTTTGAACATTAGTTTCGGGTTGGGCCGTTTCCAATCGAGATCCGTCGTGCTTTTCGGAGACCTCGCCATTTGGGATATCTGAGAAGGGGGATTTCTTTTCGTCGAGCCCATCCAACCGCTCAACTTCGGTGTCTGTTGTAATAGCTTCTGAGCCGCTCCTCTCCGTAGCAGTGGCTGGACGCGTCGGGTCGTTCATGTTGGCGAAACTGGCGACACAGCCATTGGCAGCGGCACAACTTCAAATAAGAGGGTTTAGGCACAGGAGCGCGATGAGAAGAGTTTTAGAGGACACTTTACGGACACAAGCGATGCGAAATTGATATTCCTCCATCGGAGCGCTCCTACAATTCCCGTCAATTATTGCCGACCGTTCATCATATGACCCTAGAAAACGGGAATAGCGCGGTTTCCCCAGTCGCTAAGGATGCAGCTTGCTGGGGTTTCCCCCACCCCAAGCGTTCTTACGCGACGATCTCCGAGGGAAGAGTCTTTTTCCGACCAAATCGGCAATAATAGAGGCGTAGCTAAAGAGGCGAAAATGAGACATGCGTTAGATTGATTGTGCAGATTGATAATGGTTTTTTTTTTAAATCCAAAAAAACACCACAAAACTAAAATTTCTAAGGTTCAATACCCCCTCACTCGAAGATGACAGTCGTTACAACTGTTTTGTCGTTGCCTGTGGCTATCAAGAGGGGCCATAACAAACCTGGCCAGCTTTGACTGTTGACGCTCGCTCGCAGTTCTAGGCCAATCCCCTGGCCCAAATAATTTATTGGACATGTATTCGTACCATTCATGGTTATTTATTCCACCATGTGAGTTAATTTTCTCTTTCTTCTTTCCCTCTGGGGTCAGTGATGCGATACTTTCTTCGCGATTATCAGGAAGTTCTGGGTCGGGACACAGCACGGAGCACATGCCTCACACCTACTCGGTTAGCACGGCCTCCAAGAAGGACCCAGTGTTCGACGCTGTTTTTCAATTCCAATAAGTGTGACCACAATCGGCCACATCTATCACATATGAAAATACCGAATTTCTGGTCCAGGTTGAAAGGTAGATTGAATGACTTTCGCTTTTGTCGAGTGTGTTGGCTTGCGACAAACCAGCCTTGGCAAAGCCTCGTTGATCTCCCAGCCGGGGCGGTATCGGAGCGAGTAAAACCTCAAGGGAAATGAGCGGATGTGACGCTCATGATATGTTATTAACTTCAATTTTCAGCAGATTACAAGTGACATCAGATGGAAGGTCGTGGTCATTGCTCGATTCACTTCCGTGGGCACGCCGAGAAGGTTCGGTAGTCAAAGTGTTTTCCATCGATCTGGTGCTATATATTAGCCTTGCACACTTCCTTGTACCACCCAACTAAATCGCCCCATTGGCGATCTTCTCGTACCTGAAAGGGTCATAGCCCATTCCCCTGGGACGACACTTGCGGCCTTGAGAACACTCTGGAAAAAAATAGCATCAATCAAGCCGCCGGGCAGTCCAAGCTTTACCCCAACCTCGGACGAACAGACGTCATGACAGTGAACTAGCGGACGTTCTTGGCCTTTGCGCAAACCTCGAACGTCAGCCGCCACCACCGGTTTGGGGTGTTACAGGACAGGTCTGAGACCAGCCTTATTCCATTTAAAACGTCATGACTGTTGTTTTGTCTGGAATATATGGGAGAAATGGTGCGATGGCCGAGAACTTCGACTGCACTCATCAGTCTTGACACTGGAATCGAGTTCGTGAACTTGGTGCTAAATATATTTTCTTGTATTATGTGCATTCGGTGTACCTTTGGCGTATAAATTATTTGACCTCTGATGGATGGTGCATCGCCTTGTTCATTCGGGGTATTTTTTGCCCTGTCAATTTCCCTGCGTTATGCGTCGATATTATTGGGGGCGTGCGCACGGATTGCCCGCTATGGGAGTGAGGCTTGCATGGCATCCCCTAGATGAGAACCATGCCCTTCTTCGACTTGTCCAGACTAGTGGCATGGACCATATCTAAGCACCTTCACCTGTGACTCTGACGGATGACCTTTGGAGGGAAAAAAAATATTGTTAATTACTGCTCCGTTCGCCATGGATCGATCCACTCGTGATTCTTTTCTGTTTTTGCCATCTGAAGGGGCAGCCTCATGTTCTCTCGCCAGAAATCTTTTCGAGCCGACAGTATCCTAGCGCCACTTCGATTGTATGTACTGACCTCAGTTAGGCCCCAGTTTTGCGATAAGAAGTGGCTAACAACCTGAACCTAGTGACCGAATCAGTGGGGAGGATTAACGGCATCTTCGATCGATCACCTCATTCAAATGGCTGAACCCGCAGCGGCGAGTACGACAGCTAGAAATCTCTACGCATTGAGTGTTGTCGAACGAATCGGATCTGTATTCTCTCTTCTCGGTTTCTTATTCATCGTCACGACTTTTTGCTTCTCAAATGCATTCCACAAACCGATCAACCGGCTTGCCTTTTACGCATCATTTGGTAATGGCGTCGCCAATATCGCAACGTTAATGGCTACATCGTATGTTGGCGCGCCAAACTCTGTTGGCTGCCAAATACAAGGTTTCTTGATCCAAATGTGAGCTAGAATCCTATTCGCCTTCAGTGAAGTTTTGCTAATCCACTCGAAGGCTGTTACCTGCCGATGCCCTCTGGACTTTAGCTATGGCAATCAATGTCTACTTGACATTTTATCACCGATACAATGCCGCAGCAATAAGAAGAATGGAAATCATGTATATGCTTTGTTGCTACGGAGTCCCAGCCATTTCTGCCGTCACATTCTTGGTTATCAGGGATCACGATGGGAGTAGAGTATACGGCGACGCCACGCTGTGGTGTTGGATCTCTAGCCAGTGGGACTTGTGGAGAATATTGAGCTTTTATGGCCCTGTCTGGTATGCTAGCCCTGCAGAAACTGCCTTTTTGGATCACTTTCAACTGACTCTCCCAGGATCATTATCTTGTCTACGCTCTTTATCTACATTCGCACTGGAGGTGAAATTTATCGAAACCGCAAACAATGGAGAGATTTCGTCCGGAAAGAATTGGAAGAAGCTGCCAACGACACCAGGTGGATAAAAACCACCGATATATATGTCGTTTCCGAAACCATCGATCCCAGTCAAGTACAACACGAGGCTATTTTGACAGAACACTGCGAAACCAACCTTGTCCCACCGACACCTTTGACACCAACATTCGCCTATTCCGTGTCCGTGACCGCCGAAACCCCCATGCAAGAAGGATCTACAGGCAATACACTCCGGCCGAACCCGAGACAGGGGCAGAGAGTGGTCTCTACCCCTCAATCGACTACCACCCTAACGAGCACCGAACGCCAATCGTTGACAGATGCCGAATGGTCCTATGCGAGATGTGCGATTCTATTTTTTGTCGCCATGTTCATCACATGGATTCCATCTAGCGCAAATCGTGTTTATTCATTTGTCCATCGACACGAATCGTCCATTGTTTTGGAGTATATAAGTGCCGCCGTGCTGCCATTGCAGGGGTTCTGGAATGCCGTGATTTATACCGTAGCATCATGGAATGCTTGCAAAGTTGTTTTGAGAGATGTGATGGATTTTAATATGCAGATTGCGGTCAGTATCGCAACTCGATTTCGGAATTTGAGCCGGCTAGGGCGACCGCAGTATGGACATGAGGCGGGTGGAAAGTTGCGGGAGGACGCATACACCTGGTGACCCCAACACAGAAACTAATACGTTACGAGAAACGATTTTCATTTGTACTTGTGTAAAGGATTTGTAACATTATGTATTATATCACCAGATCAAGATTATGGCAAATAGGGCACGCGAACATGAATTTCCGCCCATTTCTTTTTTTATGTATATTTTTACTAGAGAATGACTGCGATAAATCGCGCGAAATAACCACATCGTCCCTGCTAGCTATTGACTATCGTTCAAAGTAAAGGGGAAATAACTGTCGATGGATATCTGCTGAAAGTCTTGTTGGCTTAACCAAAGTGGGTCTCTGAGCTCGAGAGAATTATCATCGATCGCCGAAGGTCCAGATTGATCCTCATCTACCGGGTGGACAAATTGGGTAGTGATGTGCATTTTTGCATCTGGAATATCTTTAGGCTGTGTGTTTGATGTGCTGGCATCGGTTTGAATCGCACGGATGGTAGGATCGAGGAGTTCCCAGAGTATCGACGACTGTATACTTATTATCGTACTCTTTCCGGTGACATCTTTCTGCTTTTCCTTCACAATTGATCGCAGCTTTTGCAGACTCTCGATCTATAGTCTTCATTAGCTCGTATCCTATTTGAACTTGTACTCAATGTCAGGCTTGTCGTGCGCAACCCGTCAACTCCGTACCCTTTGGGATAAATGTGGCCAAGAAATCGATACTCTTTCCAAAAATCTTTCACATTTACTCAAATCCGACAGTGCCTTCTGGTGAACCTTTGGGTCTTTAGCAAACTGGTAAAGCCATGGGATTGTCGATATTGCCGCAACCGCATGGCCAAGCAAGGGACAGTTGACCTCGAAAGAGACATCTTCAAACATCTTCAGAAGCCAACACACCCATCCCGAGTGGAACAACGCCTGGTCTACAACTTGTTGAAGGAATAGGCGTGATCTATTGACATCTGGCTTATGTCGCATCGCAACCAGGTGAATAAATGGGTGGTTGAGTAATGCCAATGATGCGTGGAGGATCAAGTGTGTTGTCAGCCAAGGATGCCAATAATCGCGCTGATCTCGTATCTCTTCCGGTGATCTTTTTGATGGATAAAGATTCCTCAGAAGGTGTTTGTGAGGCAATTGAGCTTCGTACTCAAACAGTAAGTTTGTTAGTTTTACGTATGTCGAATCCTGGGCCCAAGGAACTTCAACGTTCCCCAGTCGAATCTTATGTAGCAAAACGGCCACATTTCCCCAAACAGATATCATGCGAGCACAATATGCGTTTATACCCAGGTCTACTGTTATGTCTTCCGGATTTCCTAAATCAGGCCCGTTTGACTCGGTAACAGAGGAAGGGATATACGGCGGAGGATTTATACTAGGTGGGTGACCCCGAACCTTATCAAACTCGGGAAGAGTTGATATTTGGGGGAAGAAAATCGTCTCCAATATAAATACGCTCCAGAAACATCGGTGACTAATATCCTTGACTAGGGAATTGTCATGGGGGTCCTCTTGGATAAACTTCCTGAGTGCTTCTAATCGAGACGCAGTCCCGATGAACATCCACGCTCGCAAGTGGTTGCGTTCTATTATTTTTCATCAGCATCGTGTTTTCTAGATTATTACACCAAATGCATTTGATATTACCTGCAACATCCTTTAATGCTAAGAAGCATAGAGATTGGATGACTTCAAGTCTGGGTACGCCTTCGGCAGCAAGCACCATAGTTGTATCCGCAGCGGATTTGTAATAAAATTGAATGGCCTCGGCCTCTTTCCCATAGAAATATTCATGGCTAGAAAATTTCAGGGTGAGGGCAAGAAAGCTATGCAGAAGGAATTGTGGGAAGACGGCTAATCTCGACTCTAGGTGAGTAGGGCTAAATAGCGGCAGTGGTTGAAGGTGTAGCTTTGTTCGATATGATTCCACTAAGTCATTAAGTATGTCGGATGGAGGATTGAGTCTGTTAAATAATTAGTTGGCCAGTTTCTCATTATTTTTTATGGTTCCCTACTCGATTTCTGGAAAAGCGCAGGATCCTTTTCCATTAACCATTCCTGGGTCGGGGGTCGAGTTTGCAGTACTAGTAAAGGAGTCTCTAGGAGTAATGCCTTGTGAAATCCCGGTTGGCATTTCTGCTATGGTAGAACTTTGGTTTGACAATGATCTACGATGTCAATGGTGTGAGATGATGGCCAGAAGTCCGATCATGGAGTTGGAGGCTCACTGTACGAGGTTAAAAATTCCGGATACCTGAGACTCAAGTCTCTGGATTCGTCCTTTTTTTGAGCGGCTCCTTGAGTTAATACATCACTACTAGAGCTCATGGCTCCAGGGCCTCACTTACATCTTAGAAATCCTGTTTGTAGATATATCTGACCTCTGGTTTTCTCTTGGAAGATATGCGCATGGCAAGCTCAGCCTTTCACAGAAGGAACATATTGGTCTCTCTGCTGTGCATTTGGACTTCTTTCGGCTAAAGTAATAGCTAGTACGGCAAGACTTTGACACCAACTTTACCCAAGCACTTACCGACAGGGTTCACAGGCTTGTCGACTGCGTGGAGTCTGGGCCTGTGGCGTTAGCTCCATCCTGTTACCGGGGTATCTGTAAGCGGTTGTCTCTATGGGCTTGGTCGACTGCAACAAAGCCAAAGCCGTGGCATTCCAGACCACCGGCCACGTGAACGGTGTTTCTTATCTCCTCGGAATTTCCCACGTGACCGGAAGAGTGCAAAGTTTTCGATGAACAAGGTTGTTGGCGCTAAAACCGGGAGCTTGGTTACGTAAACAGGTGATTGTGCAGGTGGTTTGTGTGGAGTTCAAGCGGGAGCGCCGCGATCCGCGGAGTTTAGTGTCATTCCGATCGGTGAAACCCAACTCTATAAGTTAGCTTTATAAAGGTGAAGCTTGGTTGCAGTGCTAGAAAATAACGCTGTTCCATCTCAATATAGCCAGCGCTGACCCGCACAGTCCCATCGATTCATCCCATTACTAACATCGAATAATCCCACAATGAGTTCCTCAGATAAGAAAACAATGAAGGCGGTCGTCTTTGATGGCCCGTTTAAGGTGTCTGTGCAGGATCGGCCTATCCCTACAAGTAGGATTTAAGTCTTTTGCGATTTCCAATCTGTTCGCCATAGCTAAATTATGCTAGTCAAGGATGAGAGCGATATTGTCGTCAAAGTGAATATCACGGCTTTATGTGGCTCGTAAGGCACTCGTCCTTTTCATAATAACTACGCTGACATGAAAAGCGACTTGCACGTCTACCGCGGACATGAAAAAGCAGACACTGGGATCGTCATGGGCCATGAATTCACCGGCACTGTTTTTGAAACTGGCTCTGCCGTCAAATCCGTTCAAGTTGGGGACAAGGTAGTCGTTCCCTTCACGGTTTCATGGTAATACCCACATAGCCCTTTGCACCTGGTTATATAGCGACAAACTAATGCCCTAGATAGTGGAACGTGCTACTTTTGCAAAAATGGTGCCACAGCTCGTTGCGCGAAGAGCCAGGGATTCGGCTCTCCCCTTCTTGATGGAGCTCAAGCAGAATATGTTCGAGTTCCTCTTGCCGATGGTACTGTATTCAAGGCACCAACAACGATCTCGGATCAAGCACTTATCCTCATGGCCGACATTTTCCCCACCGGTTACTTCGGTGTCAAGAGTGCAGTCGAGATGTCGCCTTCGCTCGACATTTCAGATTCGACCATTGTTGTAATTGGTTGTGGCCCAGTTGGTCTCTGTGCCATCGTCGCAGCAGCGGCTCTCAAACCTCGACATCTCTTCGCAGTAGACAGCATCAGCAGCCGACTTGACGAGGCCAAGAAGCTAGGAGCAGAGCCTTTGAACTTTTTGGAAGATCGCTCTGGAATGATGGATCGCATTTCCGAGGTGACAGAGGGCCGTGGAGCCGATATTGTGGTCGAAGTAGTTGGGCTCTCTCCTGCTCTCAAAACCGCATTCGAGCTTGTTCGTTCCTTTGGTGCCATTAGCAGTATTGGTGTCCATAATGCCGAGGTACGAATTCGACGACCGAAACTTTGGATAACACTAACATTAATAGATTCCTTGGTCAGGCAGCGATGCCTATAAGTTAGTCTTTGCATAACTAAAAAAACAAGCCAACATGCTAATTCGAGTCCAGCAAAAATGTTCGAGTGCAAATGGGACGATGCCCCGTTCGCAGTGTTTTCCCGGAAGCACTTAAGCTGCTAGAAGAGAATCAGCACAAATTCGGGTTCGTCATTTACTCTTCCCTTATTTTATATTTACGTCAAGGTCATTCATAGAAACACCGCTAATATGCCGCTTAGGCCATTTTTTGAAAACATCATGCCGCTTTCTAGTGCAACTGAAGCGTATGATCTTTTCCATAATTCAAAGGTCCAGAAGGTTATATTCAAGCCTTGATCGTTTTACCAAAAACTGGGGATCACCATATCTCTTAACTTATATTAACCGCTGTCGAATGACTCCTATAAATTCTCGGATGTAATGAAAAATGAATATCATGTTTCTAGCCAACCGCTCCTGTGATCAATACAGGAGCTCGCTGCAACGTAGTTTCTAATGCAAAGAGGAGCCTAGCTATGCCACGTAATCATGAGACCTATTCTCCGCTTGAGAAATTGGTTTTCGTTTGACAAAATGGTTTCCCGGTCAAGGTTCATCAGACTTATTGCAAACATAACAAAATAAAATGTCAATTCTTTACTTGAGAATATAATCTGATAAACCATCATCCACTACTTACTTATTTGCCATACTCAAGGGAAATTCACACATCTCATCAAAGTCGTTCCAATCGAGACCGAAAAGTCCACGCAGGTTGGAATCATTCAGTAATTTGCAATCCAATTTATGACCCTTCTCTTTCCACCCAATCTTTTGACAATCCTGGTGTCCCCATCAGGTTAGTAACCACATATGATCAGTGTGCTCAAGTTTATTATCCTTACTTTGTCACAGTACCAGAACATGTTGCATCGGGCACAATTCTTCAACGAAGTTCCAGTCCGATCACATCCGTTGCATGTCCTCATACCACCCACTTTTTCTGAATATTTATTCACTCGGTCGCTTAAAGATAGTAAATCATCCAAAGATAACGGTAGTATCTGCGGGTCAGGGTTAGTTCGTAAAAAAAACCTCAGGCGGCGCTGAAAAGACAAGTTCACCCTGAGCGTATATGGTGTCTCATGGCGTACTCCAATCGACATATCCAGAAAATAGTGTTGCTGCGCATATAGAATCGCAACCGTATAGCCCGCTCGAACATATGATGCATTTAACTCATTGCCGCGAAAATCGGTGTAAAAAGCAACCGGGAGGGTCTGGCCGGACTTGTCTTTAACCGTCAATGTTAGTCGCATGAAATGAAAGAAGTCGACAATTTCCCCAAGAAAACACCAGTGTTTACATGGTTGATACATGAAGCCATACATGGTGTTAAAATAGATAACGTTGAGATCATTCTCATGTGGGATGTCACAGAACGAGGGGAAAGCCACATCGTTTCTGAAGTTGGCATATTGGTTCTGGCCATCAGGCTCAGGCTGGACTTTCCATAGCCAAGCTTCAAATGAATCCGATTCCAAGTCCTGTGGAATGCTGTTTTTGGATGTTTCCCACTTATCCGAGCACCCGTAAGCAGCGTGCTTTGTGGGATCTTCCGCAAGTCTATTTAAACGATGTACTGTTGGGCTGTCAAGGCCTTCCAGGATGACACGGCTTTTGGTTGCACGCTCCGCAAATATTTTTGCTCTGGCTTGATCTCCATGAGTTATAGCAATCTGAAAGGCATCATAATACGCTCTTGGAATACTTCCGTCCTCAATGTTCTCCTTGTCAAGCAACATCAACATTTGATGGACGTTGTGCAAGGCCTTCAGCGGAGAAGAGAAGACCAACATGCTGTCTCCAATTTCATCGTCTAAAATCCTAATCTTATCTAGCCGCTTGTCGCTAGACTTCTGTTGGTCTCGAGGCAGGCTGCAGAGTTCGCATGAGCAAACGAAGCCAAATTGCTTTTGCAGTGTTTGCTGGCGATCGCGGCGGTTCGCTCGGGTATGCAGGTAGAAAATGGTTATTTCTTCGTTTTCTTCTATGTCACGAACAGCATGGATTGTCAACTCTCGAAGGGTTTCGTTCCAGTTATTCTGTGCGTTGTTTCGACAGGAATGGTTGATACGAGATGCTTGAAGAAATATGCCCCCCGTAGTCGCATCTGACCCAAGAGGGAGAGCATTGGTCCAGACAATGTTCAGCTCCTTGTTTCCCCCTTTTTCAAAAGCATTGTGAAGAGAGAAGAATGCCTTTTTATCATCTTCACCGAGAGCAGCCACGCTCCGGATGATGGAGTCGCGGCATCTCTCCTTCGACATTCCATATCTGGGCACTTCTATGAGTGGCGGTTCGGATAGGATTCGAGTGCCTTTGGAAATCTTGGTGGCTGCCATTAATCCAAGACCCTTTTTAGGAATGTCTTGGATTCTGTAGAGGTTGTTGGAAATTCTAGCTTCCATTACGGACAAAGATGTTGGCGGTGCAAAAGAATAGTACTGATTCAGTGCTCTGAAGGGTTTCAACCAGGAAATATAATTGTGAAATGGAAGTGATGTAGAATGATAAACCAAAGCGCCGGGTCATCCGTCGTAGCTATAAGTGGAAGATAGCGGTCTGGCCTAGACTAAAACTTCTTTTCCTACTCCAGGTAAGGGGGGTTACATCTGCATTATAACTACTGCCATGCAACACGCCTCCTTGCAGTTTCAGGCTCAATGCTGATTCTGGTGTGCGGTGAGTGGCACCTCGGCGATAAAGGTCGTGTCACGAAATTTCCGTCGGACTGTGATTCAGCCCTCATCCGACAACAAAATTTGCGTACCGAGAATATTGCGGATACAATATTAAACCCAAAATTATGCTTCGCGGTCATCCTTTGTCTCTCCATTACACTGGCGATATCACGAGTGCCCCAAGGTTTAGTCCTTGGGAGGTTGCCAGGTTGTCATTCCGCCTATTCTATTGGCATTTAAATTTGAGTCATTCGGTCATTTTGACGTGTCCTTCTCTGATTAATGATATATGATAATTACAAGTGGCGAGGCATTAAATCGACACTCACACTACTGCGGGAGGCCAACTATTCACCAAGTAGCGGTCTCCTCGGCTCTCCCTGATGTGATATTCCTGCCCCAGTGTAATAATATACTTCTTCAAAGCGAAGTATTTCTTAACATAGATTACATTTGATAGTCAAAAGATAGTTTACAGGAGACCTTTTTCAAAGAAGACGTGGGGTAGAAGCTGCATCAATCCCTGGTCACACATCGGGTTTTACATGGCTGCAGTCGGTCAAGGATCTGTCTCACTCACTGACAATACGAGAGATATATCAAAATATATTACCATGATTCATTATACTCGTGATGGAAGACCAATAGGTCTGGATCAACTTCATTTCTTGGCTTAATCCAGTGTCGTTCCACGACATTCTTGTACCGCCCCAAGACGTTCACACTGCCCCTGGTGATTTGTTTCAGAATGTGCGATATACAATCACACACACGAGCTTCCCAATCCTTTCAGTTACTTACTTTGATGACTTATGAGTTTTTCAAGGTTACAAATACTGGGACCTAGCCGTCTGTCAAAATACACAGCTTTTTTTTTTCGTTTAACCGTCACGCCATAACCAAAACTCATGCTTAAGGGTCAACACAACAACTTATCTTAACAAGATCAATGTCTCAATATCCTATCAAATCCCTTTGCCTTATGCTGGCAGAGTGGTCTCACCATTCGCACACTATTACGATATGGCCGGACTCTAGTTCGATCTCGGATGAGCATCACTTGGAGGCTGCCCGAGCAGAAGTCACTCAAATAGCGAATACGATTGCAAAATTTGAGCCCGTCACTATGTACACAAAGGAAGGAAATATCGGGTCTGCAAAGGCCATTGTCTCAGAAAATGTGACAGTTGTCAATCTTGAAGCCAGTCAGCTCTGGGTCCGAGACACTGGCCCAATAATTTTACAAGATGTTTTTACCGGCCGCCCCATTGGCTTAGGCATGAATTTTAACTACTGGGGGGATAAAATAACTTCGGAAAGAGACGAAACAGTTGCCAGAAATATTTCAGTGTCGATGGGCCTGCCACCTTGTATTGCACCATTCAGATCTGAAGGTGGCGCTATCGAAGTGGATGGCCAAGGGACGCTATTAGCTACTGAGAGTTCAATACTCAACTCCAATCGAAATCCAGGTTCCAGCAAGAAACAAATCGAGGAATACTTCAAAAGCGTTTTCGGCGTCAAGAAAACTGTGTGGCTGCCAGGCATCTGCGGTTTTGATATGACTGATTATCATATTGATGCATTCGCACGGTTCCTGGAACCGGGAACCATAATTCTTGGTAAATCCCCCAACAACGCTGAAGAGATAGTTGTCAAGGCATATCAGCAAGCAAAGGATATACTCGACCGAGAAACAGACGCTGAAGGCCAGAGATTCAAAATTATGGAGGTCGTGGAGCCAGATCTTACAAAGGTGCAAGGATCACCCATTATCCGCCCAACGATTGCGTCGTACGTCAACTATCTTTTTGTTAATGGTGGAGTCATCATACCTCGGTTTGGAGATGAAGAATCCGATAAAAACGCTCTGGAACTCTTCCGCAATTTCTTTTCGGACAGGGAAATTGTTCAGGTCTATATAAATGCCCTCCCTAGGTTAGGCGGAGGCATCCACTGTGCCACTCAGCATGTTCCAGCTATTGGCGCGTGATACTGTTGCATTGTCCTGGAAGTAATCATCTTGAAGGATCAATTTCGTTGGCAGGGGTATCCGATACACGAGGCACTTTCGGGATTTTGTTAGCTTGGCTAGATCTTCAACATTATTTCATTTCCTAGTTTTATTCTATTAGTTTCATTCAAATTCCCATACTAACTTATTGGCCCCAGCTTTGCAGTGATAAGATATTTCCAGCCTCCTGAACTATTCGTCAGGTTTTTTCCCCATATGAAGACGCATGAGCATTGCGTATCACGGTAATCATTGAATAATCGCATATTAAATGAACTCACACGCAAACATACTTAGTTTATACGTTGAGACATTTCTCTGGAAGTGCCAAGGCAAGTGGGCTGGTTAATAATGATGCTCAAGATTTTGGATGCCAATGATTCATACAGCCAATGAGTAGAAACCTTCTCCACAAAAACGGCATACACTTATCAAGCCTTTCTTTTGCAATTGACTGTTTTGCAACCAGTTGAAACTTGTAAGCCTGCCTATAAATATTTTTATCTCTTGGTTATCCACGTACACCAATCGCGTTGAATCTTGGCAACCACGGGCTGCACTCTGCAGAGTGCATCCATGGTGCATATTTGAAGCGCTTTTTTTTCCGAGCCATGATGATAGAATTGGAAATTATTTTTAATGGGATTTATATGCGATAATTATCCGACCCCACGCGCGGCGAAGCAGGTTCAATGGGCAAGGCCCGAGTTAATTGGACGGGAAAGTTGATCAATTAATCGCTGAAAAAGTTCGCGTCAAACTTGTGGCTGTCATTGACGCACTTCGTTTAGCCTTGAAAGTGGGCCACTCAGACGCTTGCAATCGGTTTGTTGAACCATGCCACATCACGTGTCAGCCCCACACTGCAGTTCAGGCATGCTAGCTAGTTTTTTTCACGGGTCCTCGCATTGCATTTTCTTCTGCCAACGACAACTTCTCAAACATCAAGATGAAGTACATTCTGGTTTCCGGAGGTCAGTTATTTCAACTTTCCCAATTGAAATGCTAACCCTGACGTAATTACAGGTGTCATTTCCGGTGTGGGAAAGGGCATTATCGCCTCCAGCACTGGTCTGCTCCTCAAGACCACCGGTCTCACCGTCACCAGCATCAAAGTATGAGCCACTTCCCGTGAAGATAAGGCGATATGCTGAATCCTTGCCAATAGATAGATCCGTACCTCAACATCGATGCCGGCACAATGAGCCCCATTGAGTAATTTTCCCCCGCTTTGCCTTTCCTCGACTCATCCGCTGATATGGTTGATTCATAGGCACGGTGAAGTGTACGTGACAGATGATGGCGGAGGTAGGTACCAGGCCGAGAATGAAAGATTCAGAGCACTAAGACTTCTCAGAAATGGATCTGGACCTCGGAAACTACGAGAGATATCTCCTCACCACACTGACCCGTGATCACAACATCACCACTGGCAAGATCTACCAGCACGTCATTGAGAAGGAACGTATCGGCCATTATCTGGGCAAGACAGTTCAGGTGTAAGTTTCGTAATCTGTAAAATCAGCGCCCATCTGACGTCAATTAGCGTGCCTCACGTCACAGATGGCATCCAGGATTGGATTGAGCGCGTTGCCAAGATGCCCGTTGACGAATCAGGAGCTGAGCCTGATGTTTGTATCGTTGAGCTTGGTAAGTGGTGTATCATTGAGACTTGTCCCATTGACACTGGTTGCTAATACATGAAAAGGTGGTACTGTGGGTGATATTGAGAGTGCCCCCTTCATCCACGCCATGAGCCAGCTCCAGAGACGTGCTGGAAAGGGCAACTTTGTCCAGATTCACGTGTCCTATGTTCCCGTTGTCCCGTAAGTTCATATTAAAAATCAAACAGAAGTATATTCAAACTAATTTCAAAATAGACCAGGACCTGACGGTGAGCAAAAGACAAAGCCTACGCAGAGGGCCGTCAGCGATGTTCGAAGCGCTGGCCTGAACCCAGATTTGGTATGTGGCTGTTTTACCCGTGTCTGTGACTGCATTGCTAATTAACCTGCTTGTACAGATTGCTTGCCGTTGCGAGCAACCTCTGTCCTCTGGCACCATCGCCAAAATCGCCAACATGTGCCAGGTGGAACAGCAGCAGGTCGTGGCTGTTCACAACGTAACAACAACATACCATGTTCCTCTGCTCCTCGAGGAGCAGAAGCTCCTGGAGACCATCAGTGGTCTTCTCGATCTCCCCTCCATCCAGAAGCCGGTTGAGCGGGTTGATCAAGGTAGCCGCATGTGGAATGATTGGGTTACCCTTGCCCGAGGCCAGGACCACCAGCAAGATGCAGTCTCCATCGCCCTGGTTGGCAAGTACACTTCGCTCCACGACGCTTACATCAGTGTCTCCAAGGCTCTCGAACACGCAGCCATGCACTGCCACAAGAAGCTCAAGCTCATCTGGATCGATTCATCTCACCTTGAGGATGAGACTTTTGAGAAGTCCCCCGTCGAGTTCCACAAGGCTTGGCACGATCTCTGCACGGCCGACGGTGTGCTTGTTCCCGGAGCTTTCGGCGACCGAGGCACAACGGGAATGATCAAGGCCATTACTTGGGCGCGTACCAAGAACAAGCCTTTCCTCGGAGTGTGCATGGGTATGCAACTCGCCGTCATCGAGTTTGCTCGTAACGTGGCCGGAATCGAGGATGTTGGAAGCGAGGAGCTTCACCCAGACGCCAAGAACCATGCCATTATCTACATGCCTGATGTAAGCCTCCGCACCTTCACCCCATATTTCTACCTCTCTAATTTATCATCAATAGGTTGACAAGGCCAAACTCGGTGGCACCATGCGATTGGGCAAGCACCCCTGTGTCTTCCAGCCTGGCACCGAATGGTCGAAGCTTCGAGCTTTGTACGGATCGGCTCCACAAATTGGAGAGCGACACCGACACCGATATGAGGTCAACCCTACAATGGTTGAGCAACTGGAAAAGGCTGGTCTCACATTTGTCGGCAAGGATATCAAGGGCGAGCGTATGGAAATCATCGAGATCAAGGACCACCCTTGGTTCGTTGCTGTTCAGTTCCACCCCGAGTACCTGAGCCGTGTGTTGTCTCCCAGCAAGTCGGTAAGTCGACATGTATCCGTTACCTTTGAAATCCCTTCATGCTAACATTCGCCTCAGTTCCTCGGCTTCTTCGCCGCCGCTGCTGGATGCTTGGAGCAGATCACCAAGGACCTGAACAAGGAGTAACAGGTTCTCTGTCATGTAGAAAATTTTGAAACTAAAATAGGCGGGGGGGCACGGGTACTTCTAGATTATGCAGGGAGTTCGTTACGTGATAGAATCATTGTTTAGATGCCGATTTCTCAGCAATATCATGGTGTTATGGTTCTCAAAAATAAGATATACAGGGGTCATCTCTCTCCAAATTTAATCGCCGCGGGCTTAGATGCTCGCGGTTTTCAATAATCTTAATATTATCCTCATTCGCACCGCGCACCGCACAGGTCATCCCCCTGCAACTCCACATGATTCAATGCTCTGGTTGCAGGCAACTCGGTTTATGATATTGTTTACGCAACAAACATTGGGTGATCGCCAGCCGATTAGATATTGGTTTCATAAGATTGCATGACTTTTTCAGGATATGCATTTCTGCCATATGTCGCCAATACACAACGAAAGAATCATATCTCAGTTGTTGCAGCTTATGATCCTGTCCTTCGCCAAGGGCTTCCGCAAACGTGATAGCATAGAGAGGCGGCAGATTATAGTGGTTCCAACAGATAACGGTGCACAAGGAACTTCGCCACATTTTGTTTGTAACCGAATGTCAAGGTTCGGTCTGGCGAATGCGAGTAGCGGTGAGTGAGGTGATTCGGATGCTTTGGCGCCATGCGGATGTGTTGATTTATTCATTTGTCCCATACCCCATTCCTTTTTTCCACCATTCTCCCAGTCCTCTCAACTCCATCTGCTGGGCAAACTCTGCCACCGACTCTGTCTCGTCGAATCCCGTGGCCCTCAACAGAGCGCCACTCCCTCCTCTTGTTCCGTTTTTACCGCCCGCTGCCATCCCAGGAGCCGGTCCCGGGCGGATGACACACTTGAAGTCCTTGTAGCGCAGGGCTTGCACCGCTGCCACCCACTCCGCCAGCCCGTCCTCGTCCCGGGACTCGCCAAACATGATGCCAGGCGAGCCGCCGCTGCGGATGAGCACCCAATCAACGTTGAGCTGGCTGGCCGCGCGCCGCACGCGCTGGACCTTTTTGCGCGACGTGATGTGGTGCGTTCTGATGAGGCAATTGAACAAGGATGCTGTGCGGGACATGGCTATTGCGGAAGCCCAGTCGGGCGCCTGTTTTGTTCAAATTTGCATCACGTCGCAGTGAATCCGGCGACCAAAGATTTTGCCCCACTCAGCAGGGGAGCCAAAACACAGGCTCGCCACAATAACATATGCACAAGGGGTTGCACTGCATTTTCCAAAACGCACCTGATAGAGGTTAAGGGAGTTCCAAAAATGACCTGCCAGGAATATATATTTCCATTTGATTTCTGCCATTTCACTGGTCAGTCTTGATACAGTCCCGCATTGCCATTCGTACATGTGAGTGTAAAATAACGAATCCGATCCAGTTTTATTCCATTCTCTTAAAACAATGCTAAATACATGATAAAAAATATACATAAAAATTAAGAAGAGCCAACAATGCCGCTTGGTAGTTCCAGACCAAAGGGCAGACCCTTGGAGTACTTTCCGGTGTACTCGACACCTCTTCGGGCAGCGAGCTTCTCCTTAACATCCTCGTACATGTCATAACTATTGTTTCAGTCAGCTTTGTTTCAGTTTAAAGTGATATAAGGGGGGGCACTAACGCGTTCATCTCCTCAATGGTCAGCTTTTTCGATTCATCCTCAACCTGGTAGGTGGCGGTGTCCTTGTTGTTGGAGAAACCGATTCTCTCGTTGATGTTGTACGCGGCCTTGGCGGCAGCGGACTGGACTCGGGTGGCTCGGGGGAGTCGGACATCGTTGTAGACTCCCAGGGACTCTGAGACATCTCCCTTGAAGTATCCCTTTCGGAAGATGATACCGAGAGCGGCGGCATCCTCGATGGCCATGCAGGCACCCTGGCTCTGGTGGGGCATCATCTGGATCATTGTTAGCCGCCGAATATGGACATGTGTCGCGTGACACTTACAGGGTGGCCGGCATCTCCAAGAAGGCAGACCATGGACTTCTGGACGTAGGGGTAAGGCTGGCTGTAAGTGCTGGGTTAGTGCACTAGTTCTTAGAAGGCCAACAGGGGTTACTTACTGCACCCACAGACGCCAGGGCTGAATCTCCTTTCCGATCTTGAGGTGCTCGCGAACCTGGGCGTCAAGGCCGGGGTAAGGGGCAAGGAGCTCCTCCACGGGTCGGTCCTCGGCACCCCAGGCCTGGGTTGTGTAATCGCCAACGGCGCGGGGGAAGAAGCAGTAGTATGAGAGGAGCTTGCCACCGTTGCAGGGAGACAGCACGATCTTGTCCCACTTGCCCTCCTGGCCACCCCAGTATTCCAGGGCAGCGTCCTTAGAGTAGTCGACCAATCCGAGCTTGACAGCATCCTCAGTCAGGACGTTGGCGTGGAGGCAGCTGGACTCGGAGGGGGTCTTCGCGGGGTGGATACCGAGGATGCCACGAACAACGGATCCAATACCGTCAGCACCAATGATGAGCTCGTGCTGGGCGGTGACTCCGTTCTCAAAAGTGATGATTCCGCTCTCAAGATCGATGGATTGGCACTTTTGTGGAGTTAGCCAAGAAAGAACCCCGGGTGGAATGTTCCAAACAACTTACCTTGTGGTTAACGATCAGCTTGGCGGGGGTGCCCTCACCCTCGCCCAGGGCAGTGTCCTTGAGCATGGAGTGCATGTATTGACGGTGGAACATGTTGTAGACATATCCCCATCGCTCCTCGTAGTCGTCCAGGTCGTACACGCTCACGGGCTCGCCAGTCTTCCAGTCGCGGTTGATGAGCTTCTTGAGGACCACGGGGTCGCCCTTGGCGACATCGACATCCCACTCGTGCAGCCAGCGGGTGCCGTTGGCAGCGCAAGACACTGAAGCACCAACCTCGCCGGCAAAGTCATGTCTCTCGTAGACGGTGACGATGTGACCGGCGCGGCGCAGGGCGATGGCTACTGACATGCCACCAATGCCACCACCCACAACACCGACGCTCAACTGGCGCCAACCGGACTGATCGAGAGAACCCATGATTTCTTTTTGGCTTGGTTGTTGAAGGATAAGTCTATAAAAAATCAAATCACTTTTGTCGTAGAGATGGAGTTGCTGTCGTAGTGTTGTTGTGTGAGTGTTGTTGGTGAGATGGTATCATGAGATGCTGGAAACAAGATCTTCTTTAACGATTCCTTCTCCAAACTTATCTATGCCAACCCGAGACGCCATCACGATGCGGCATGCCGTCACTATCCGCATCTTACAGGCGTCAGATGTTCAAGTGGCTGGAATCTGACGAATGAGGTCACGGTCCGATCCCTAGTTTGATAGCGAAATCATGGTGGAGCGGATGGGCGGATAAGGGTGTGCGTTATCCGCTGATCTCGGAAGGCGACAACGGAACTTCGGATGTGGGAGTTTGGCGCATTCCTATCGAATTCACAGCGCTGCTCAATTCGATCCAAAATAAAGCCTGGTCCAAGTCGCAAATCAATTTGTTTCGGGGTTCTGCGACTTCATGGATTCACTGGCGACATTGCAAGCTGGCGGCCAGAACACAGGCCCGACACCGTGGGGTTTGATTGCTGTCCGTATAGTACTATGTTGATAGTTGGTTCTTCAGAAAAATCACCAATCACCAATTTACGAGCGGTAGATTCGCTAGAATTGAAGGCGTGGTTACGCGCATTCTGCATTCGGGACATCGGGTTCCAGTATCGACACTATCTAATGAACCGAGTTCCGGAGCGATACGAACCTTGTCGGGCGGCCGTGGCGGGGTAGACCGCAACAGGTGCTGCCGAATTTTTTTCTGGACAAGATCTTATTCCATTGATAAACCAGACTTGCGAGGCTAGATTTGCGCCGCTCATGCAACATCGGAGGCATCCGGGGTTTGGGCCAATGAGTAATGAGATTTTGATTCCTACCTGCATATCTCGAGCATCTTGATTGGTTCCGAACGTAGCAAAACAAAGCTTTTAGGGAAACTGGTGGGTGGAGAATACAGCTCCCGAGATTCCAATCACGATTTCTCTTTGCTCGAAAGAAATTACACATAAAATGGTGTTTTCTACACACCAATTCCTGTTATAGGCTAAACTGGTAAATGTTGGCTCTCAACTCATCAGAATACTTATTTGGGTTGGTCACAGACTGACTCAGCGTCGGATAACGTCGGAATGCTGATATTATTTACCTGGAGGTTGCCGGATACGGCAATAGTCTAAGCAGGCAGGATTGTGCTTGCATGTCAACTCGTGGTAAGAGAGAGGAGGTTTTGATGACAGGTTCAAGACAAAATATGTAGTCCCGCTGAACTCAACAATATAGCTAGAAGCTAAAACTAACCGACCCGGACTATCATCAGTAATGCCAAACTGAATAATGCCCTGCGTCCACGTCGGGTAACGCTCGAAATCCCACGTAAATTTGTCATTGAGCTCACTCATAATGTTTTCCGTCCCTCAATGTTAATTAGCTTTATTGGAACTTAGTATTTGCCATTCGAGACCATGCGCTTTGATATGAACTCTAGGATCGGCTAACTCCTGTTATTGACTGCACAATTATTAACGGGGGCCAGTTCATCACAACATCCGAACTTGTGCCCGGTTCAGTTGTCATTAAATTACTCGTTCAGTTTCATATTAAAAAAGCATATGGCAAATTTTATGTTGGCATATTTAATTGTAACTAGCGATGGGCTGGTGGTCTCTAGTAGCATAAATTTTGTCACCATTGATATTCCATACTATCATTGTAGGGTAGGTGTATGAACTGGAGGCTGATGAGATCAACAAGACATTTCCATCGTTGCACCTTGGTAAGAACTGTAGCGGTATCGCTGCAAATTATGAGCCGTCGGATACACAATAATTGTGAAATATGGTTAACTAGGAGACGTCGAGCTCAAGCACAAGATGACGAAATATTGGCATCATGGCGTTTAAAGTCATTATCCGACACAAGTTACCAATGTTTTCAATATACATGACTTGCTACTTGGATCCATAGCTCCGTGTCGCTAGTCAATCTTCAATTGATGTAAGTCAATGCTTTGTCATATACTACGACGGTGTACACCGACTTATAGTCATATTGTAATCCACTTCTTGGGGGTTCTAGCATGGGATTTCCGCAACATGTGAGCCATTCGCATTGCAGCGTACAGTTAACGCAGTGGAGTCGATTTCCGTTGATCTCGAAGCTCTTTCTCGGGCTGCCGGGTAGGGGTCCCCGGGTTGTGCAGCGGGTAACGCGGTTGTGAATGGGG
Organism: Calonectria multiphialidica; assembly: GCA_020623665.1. NCBI lineage: Eukaryota > Fungi > Ascomycota > Sordariomycetes > Hypocreales > Nectriaceae > Calonectria > Calonectria multiphialidica. Next base: position 8,677 of record JAHVYC010000036.1, on the reverse strand, counting down.
CACGGGAGGTCCATAAACGATGCGGCTAACACACCGAGAACCCAAAATATTGAGCCTCACGATCATTGGGGACTGTTGCGCATCTTCTCCACATATTGCTTTGTCAGATGAGTGCGTCGGCATGTTCTCCTGAAAGGCGTCACCATCTCTTGGTCAGGGAGCGAGTTGTCTTTCTTGTTCATCATCTTCGTTGCTTTCATTACCATTCAGTCTACATCAAAACTCCTTGGGCCCAGAAATGGGAAATTGTCCCACTGTGACAGGTCCAGCGCATCCCATCCCGACAAAAAGTTGCCGTCCAGCTCGGTGAGCGGCTGCTGCGGAAACCCGACCCAAATATTGCTTTCCTCGCTGGGCAAGCCCATCGCATCCTTCCCTACGGGATTCCCGACATTCTCCGATATGCTCGCCAGCGTGGACAGGCTTTCCGCCTGCCTGTCGAGAGTAAACAGCCTCCCCACGTACTTGTTGCCCCCCCGCGATGCTAATCTTCCTCTCGGCGTCTCAATCGCGATCAATAACAGCCCGAGGATCTCGGAGTAGTGCGCGGCCTGCGGGCTCTGTATCGCCAGTATCTCCAATATCTCCTTGGCGCTGCGGAAGGCCTTTTCCACCTCGTAGTCGGCGTTGCGCTCGGCAACCATGACGAACCCGAGGATAAGACCAGTGGCGAAAATTAATGCCCTATTTGATCGACGTGTTAGCTCAAGCTACAAAGGCCAAGAAAAAGAAGAAGAATAAGAAAAGGAAGTCATATGCAGGCACACTTACTTCATGATGGCCATATTGCCAAGTAAAAGGCCCATCCGATGCACATCCATGCACGTCTGGATGAGGTACAGCCCGGCGTCCAAGCAGGCGGACGCCATCTGCGACGACGCGGACGATTCTAGTCCGGGCCGGGAGCTCAGGGTCGAAATCAAAATGGGGCGCGTGACTAAAGTTACAGCAAAATAATACAGACAAGAAATGTGAACGTTTCGGATAGTCTCCCCCTGGGTCCTCGTGACGCCGACACCGCTAGTCTCCGTCCTCAGGTACTCGGGGAGCGACCGGCTCCATTTGTCAATGTCCTCCAGGAGGCGCTCGGCGGCGGCGTGCGCCACGGCCTCTTTGCCGTAGAGCTCGTGTGCGGCAGTGTTTATGATGGAACTTATGTTATAGGCGGCAATGAGACAAACAATGTCCGTGTCGGACGCTACGTTTGGTGATTCCGCCAGGTCGCTGTCCAAGTCAAAGCGCAGCGACAAAGTGGCCGGCGGGCGGCCGAGGATGGAGCTGACGACCATGTCCAGAATGCAGAGGCTTAGCCAGACTCGTAACCTGGTCGATGTTAGAAGCGATCTATAGAATAGGCCGCTGATGGAACGTACCTTAACTTATCGTCTTCGGTGTTGATGTCCGAGTAAGAGTCTCGGCGGTGTAGCCCCAAAGCGACGGCTGCTCTCGTAGCGATCCCCAGATACAAAAATGCCGTGTTGCGACGGCAGTGACCCAACATATAGAATGTCATGAGGATAAATGACCTGACCATGTCAATGTCCGGATCCTCGAGCATGCCAGCAAAACTGCGACGCTGCGCACGGCGGAAATAGTGATGGCCAATCTCTTGGTCGGGGCCTGGCGATCTACACTGCGCCCCAATAGCAATGACAAGGTCCCATATTGTAAGGTTACCATCGTTGGCTGGAGGTATTTGTGTATTTGATGAGTCGAGAAGGGCGTTGACTTCGTGTAATGTCAAAACGTCCAGGAACCCACCAGTCTGGACAACTTGTAAGTGGGTGCAGTTGGATGAAGGTGTGGTTGACTTACAGCTGCGCGATAGACATTGTAATATGCCAAGACATCTTCTCTTATCAGACCTTCAGGGTCTGGATCTGCGGAGGCTGTTGTGTCAGACACGGTTGGTGCCGACTCCAACATGTTTTGGCTCTTGTCATTGCGAGTGAATTGTGAGGGGCCAATCTGCTCCTCGACTGTGTCTCGCAAGAATTGGAGAAATGATATTGAGGCGGCTTCTCCGATAAATACTATATGCCTTTGGTTAGCATGCTTGTTCGCAATGGGAGACAAACACCTGTGGCGTTTTTGATCGATGATGCCAAGACCATTAGGTGAAGTTAAAGGATGTCATGACGGCCGGCGGGATGTAGCCAAGCTTGTCTCTTGCATACCTCTGTTGCCTCGTAAATTTAGCAGCATCCGGGCATGGGGATCATGGCTGAATGATAGCTTCCGCCCGTTGGAGGTCGCGTTACTCGAGGTTGTGTTGCTCGACGCTGCGGTGCTCTGAGCCGCCTCCGGGCTGTCGACTCGCGACGTGGTGGATGGAGACAGAGGCCGATACTCCTCGGCGGCTTCATTCCTCAACGACCTGGGGCTCCACAACGGGGTCGCTGCCGGGGGCAACGAGGCGTGTCGTTGTCCCCGGTCCGGCTCCTGCTCGGCCGGTGGAGCGCTCCGGATGGGTCGTCGCTTCGCGCAGCTGGAGTCGTCCGAGGTCGTAGATACCGGCGGAGCGGTGGCGGGTGCGTTCTGGCGCGGGCTGGCAGCAGTCTCCCTCGTCCGCCGCGTGCCCCAGGGCTTGTGGGTGAGATAGCAGGAGGACTCGATCCCCCGTTTTATGCAGGCGGTGCAGGGCACCGTCGCACTGCAGCGCTTCTTGGACGTACGGCAGAAGTTGCAGGCTTCGGCGGCGCGCTGCCGCTGGCTGGGATGGACTTTAGGGCGCGGCATGTCTGTGAGAGGAGAGCAGTAGCGACGACGACGACGAAGACTACGGGGGGAGCGAGGGTTGAAGGGAGGAACGGGGGAAAGAAGAATCCCAGCAGAAGCTCCCCCGGAAGCAGGAGACAGGTTGAGAAGGCCTTTTGCATGTTAGCAAGGTCCCTTCGAGAACCGAGCTCTTGTCAAACGCCTCGCTGGCCCACTCGCGTATCTGGGCCGTCTGCAGAATGATGCTACCCCGTATCTTTACCCCACATCTTAGGACGGTGGATCATGCTGTATCGGGGCTAGGACGGCTGCCATATCTCGCCCACACCCCGGTTTGTCCGGCGTATCTCGAGTCGTGCCAGGACGGTGCCCGAAAGCGAGGCCGTGGACTGTGCGGGTCCGTCCTGGCAACTCGTCACTTTCTGACGCAGAAGCTGCCCAGTCGCTCACCCGGAACCCGATAGTCAGGGTCCCCAGTCTAGTTTCCCCACAAAGGAAAAGAGAGTCATATAAGGAGAATATCTCCTGCAACACATGCTGGCTGGCCAGCTAGCTGGGTGGTAGTGGTGGTGGTGGTGGCTGGACGAGATACGCCCGACTGGTTGATAGCGGCGGCTGCGCGCGTTGTCCATTGACGATACCACGCTGCAGCCGGATAATGGTTATCAACAGCGGCCATGGACCCGGATCCTCTTTGAGGAGGACAGCTAAAGACTATTGGAATACTTGCGGACTAGCGATAATGACCTCGTCTATATCTTCTGCAATTGCCCCGTTCTCCGTGCAACACTGTCTACAGTCGTGATTCCACACTCGTCCTGTGTAAATCCAGTGAACTCGTTGCGATCCTGCCATTTTTTTCAACACCACTGAGACAATTCTTCCCCGCAAAGCAAAAAAATATGGGTGCTCCTGAGAAGACCACCGGGGCTGACACGGCCCCGGACACCATTGAGCCCCAATTGGTCATGAGCAACGCCCCCAGCGAAAAGGCCGATATGTACGAAACCCACGAGGTCTTCAAGGACTCGGCAGATGGAGTCAACTTCCGCACGGTGAGCTGGCAGCGCGCCACCATCATCTTCCTCAAGATCCAGTTTGCCATGAGCATCCTTAGCGTCCCGGGCTCTTTGGCAACTCTCGGGGCCGTGGGAGGAGCACTGTCAATCGTCGGCTGGGAAGTCCTAAACACTTGTCAGTAACTTTTTCCATGCAGGACCCTTGAAAGAAAGAGAGAAAAAAGGAAAAAAAGGGTCTCCTGATGACACCCCAAATATGCACATGTTAACCTATTCTGGACAGATACTGCCGTTATACTTGGAGATTTCCGCAACCGCCATCCTGAATGCCACAGTACGTCCAAACCCAAAAACCCCACGGCGCTAATGAATCAGGCGTTAACGACTCGCTAGCACTGGCCGACATGTGCGGGCTGCTCTGGGGGAGAGTCGGCAAGGAACTGGTCGGTATCCAGATCCTCATCGCCCAGGTGCTCATCAGCGCCGCGGGCATCGTGTCGTGCTCGACGGCCTTCAACGCCCTCTCGGAGCACGGCGCGTGCACAGTCGTCTTCAGCTTCGTGTCCGCCGTCATCATCACGGGCTTCTCGTCCGTCCGGACTTTCTCGCGGCTGGGGTGGCTGACGTGGTTCGGCTTCATGACCTTCTTCGTCTCCGTCTTCATCTTCGTCGTCGCCGTGACGCAGCAGGATCGCCCCGCGGCCGCCCCCCGGACCGGCGACTATGAGCTGGGCTGGGTCGCTATCGCTTCCCCGGGCTTTGCTGCAGGGATCACCGCTAGCGCAAACATCTTCATCAGCGGGAGTGGGTCCTCGATGTATCTACCCGTCATATCGGAGATGAAACGTCCGCAAGACTACCGCAAGGCTGCGCTCGTGACCGGCGTCCTGGTCGGCGCCATGTACCTGACCTTCTCGCTCGTCATTTACCGCTGGTGCGGCGTGTGGCTCACCACACCGGCCTTTGGTAGCGCCGGCGGTCTCTTCAAGAAGATTTCCTACGGCATCGCCCTGCCCGGCCTGGTCATCGGCGTCGGCATCTACCAGCATGTGGCCGCCAAGTACATGTTTGTGCGCATCCTGAGGGACTCCCGCCACCTGCAGGAGAACACTGCGGTCCACTGGGCCACCTGGCTTGGATCGAACCTAATTCTCGGTGTTCTCGGCTTCATCATTGCGGAGGCGGTCCCCATCCTCAACTACCTCCTGGGTCTTGCGGGGGCCATCTGCTTCGCTCCCTTTAGCCTGGTTTTCCCCGCCTTGCTGTGGATGTACGACTTTAAGTCCTACAGGAGTGGGACGGGTCTTGAAAAGACAAAGTATGGTCTCCATGTCGTTATCGTCCTGATTGGCCTTTTCATGGTCATTGGCGGAACGTGAGTCACCTCCCATCTACTTTGCCACTTATCTGTCTGGAGCTTCGTTCAACTGACCGTCTTTTTTAGATACGGAGTCGCTATCTCGATCAAGCAGGCTTACGCAGATGGATTAATCACCAAGGTTTTCAACTGTGCTGATAACTCGGGAACTATTTCGTAAACCTTGATCCCGGAGGACGTAGCTCCAACCTCAACCATTGCCTGGGATTCTGTAATGCTAGTTTACTTTGAGTTAACAAGAATCCATTGAAGAGCATGTTGAATGAACTTTTGTTCGAATCACAGTGAATTTCAAATAAAAGTACTCGGTAAAGAACAAAACCATCACATTGTATTTGTTCAACTAAGGCACCGGAGTTTTAACAAAGAGGTATTGGTCATCTCATATTGAAATTTAAATCATATCTTAGCGTAGCTTCCTGGTATCATTTTCGGCCCGTGTAATAACGTAAAATGAGTTTTCATGCAAAGACTTGGAAGTGCCGGTCTACACGCAAGCCCCGTCGCCTATCTATAGCTTGGTATCGTACTGCCTCTGATCCACCAGGTGGCTCTCGAACCACGCAATGGCCTGTCGGAAAGCCTGCTCCTTGGCGAACCGCTGCACCTTGACGTTGGGGTCTCCCCGGACGGCGAATCCGTGCTCGACGCCAGAGTAGAGGTTGATCTGGAAGTCCTGCTTGGTCTCGATGAGAATCTTCTCCGATTCGTGTCGCTTCTCGGCGGGGAATATGTCGTCCGTCTGCGCGGCCGCAATGGACAGGGGTCCTGTGATGGCAGCGAGCTCCTCAGACTCGACGAAAGAAGGGTGGGCAATGAAACCGCACTCGATGCCGTCCTTGTAGTGTCGAATTACAAACTAGAGAGGTTGTAAGTCAGCGTGGGTGCATTTTCGGGGGGTTGGCTTGTACTAACCTTAGCGCCGAAACAATACCCGGCGGCTCCAACTCGTGTCACCCCGATCTCCTTCAGATACTTGATTCCAGAGACGATAATGGGGTCAATGAATTCCTTAGTGTGGGGGTTATCGCCGCTGGACCCCTTTGTCAACCACCCCATGACATCGAAGCCCTCGAGGTTCAGCGGCGCGGGATCGCCATTGAAGAGGTCTAGAACCAGACATGTGTATCCTTCGGCGGCAAACGCGTCCGCCGTCAACATGCTGTTCTGCCAGATGCCGACAATGTCCGGCACGTACAAAATGCCCACGCCGTCGTGGGATTTTGAGGCCGGAGTGGCCAGGTAGGCCTGGATGCCATTCTCGATTGTGATTGTCTTTCCTGTAGGGGTTCCTCTGTAAAGGAAGCCGGAGTCAGCACCTAAAATTGCATGTTTCACTCGGGAAGCGTCTTACTCGTGGAGGATGCCGGTCGCGCAGCACTGGGCAGGAGGATTGGAGGCCATGGTGATGAAATTGGTTTTTTTCTTTTCTTTTTTTTTCAGTATTGATTAGATTCAATTGGCAGCAGACGTACACGATTAAACTATCTAGGTTCCTTTTGGGTTATATCCTATATGCCCAAACCCGCCATTGCTTTCATGATCCTCCTTTCGTGCTCGTAAACGCTAGCGACCGGATAATGACAGCCCGCCGCCTCGCACGGAAGGTCGGGTAAAGGGTACGGTCAAAGCCCCCATAGCCGATGGAGCAGGCCCGGACCCAGTGACAGTGAGTGACAGTGGGTGACAGACAGGGCGTCGGTAAGCGGCCAGGATCACCTACAGGGATGCGGAAATATGCCTATCGCAATGCTGGCGAGGCCCGGAACGACACACTGACACAGTGCATCATGACACCCCCCCTCCCCTACCCTCCGCCCATTCTTATCGCACCCTTGGAGCGTGTCGCCTCGAACTGGGCCGTGGGCGCAGGTGCATTATCCGACGTGGCCGTGCAGCACGCACAGTGGGACAGCGTAGCACGGCGGTGGGCGGGTGGTGCACCCACAACCAAGGGCGGAGGGGGGAATGGACACTTCCAAATCGATAAGGCCGGCCCAAAAAGATAGCCATGTCAACCTGGTGAGGGGCGGCCATTGTTCAGGCCCCGGCCTCAGGCAATCCGGTTGTATAGGAATTGCGCTTGTCTGGATTGGACAATTCATATCCGATCCTGGGGACGTTTTTATACACGCGATCCACATGCCAATTGGGAACCAACTAATTATCCAGAGCCCCAGCGCTGACAACTTTCCCTCCGTGAAGTCCAAGTTCATTCACACACACTCAACATTTGTCAACTCAATTCACCCAATCTCTGTAATAAAAGTCAAGAAAGAAACAAGAGAAAAGAGACAAGAAGAAGAAGAAACTCGCCCATCATGTACCCGCCCAGCTCCCAGCCTGCCCCCGCGCTTCCCCCGACGCACTTGAAGCAGATCCAGCCGGGCGTGACGCTGCTTGCCCCGCTTTCGCGCCGCGGCCACGGCCCCGGAGTCGTGCTCCTCACCAGCGACTCGGACGACATCGTGAGCATCCAGAACGGCGTGCCCGCGCCCTCTGTGAAATGGGCCGAGGAGGGCTTTGCCGTTGTAGAGATCCAGGCCAAGGCCCTCTCTGCGGCTACGGACCTCCTGGCCGTGGCGCTCAAGGCGCTCAAGGAGTGTGACAAGTGCGATGGCACCGACAAGATTGGCCTCGTTGGTGAGTTGCTCACACAATTCCTTTTTTTCATCGACATCAATTCACTTCATGCTAATAATTTTCATACAGCATATGACCCAAAGCTGTGGTACCAGATCATCCCATCCCTCTCATCAGTTCCCCAGATTGTGGGAGCCATCCTGTACGCCAACCAGGGCGATGACCCCAAGCACAGCCAGGTCTCGGTGCCCGTCCTGGCACATCTGGCCGGCAAGTCTGAGAGCCTGCCGGTCCGGACTCCCAAGTTCACAGAGTACTTCTACCCTGCCCTCTCATCCTTCAAGTTCGCCACCCCGTTCTCCGCCGAGTTCAACTACTCGTCCGAGGCCGTCTCCCACACCCGCAACCTGACCTTCCTCAAGCCGCTCGTCGGGGGCCCCAACTTTGACCTGGAGGCCATCTGGGACGAGCACACTCACTACGAGTTCACCGACAGGTCCGTCGAGCACACAATGGCCACCATGGTCCAGGAGCCTTACGTGAACCACATCCCCACGGTGAGCACCACCACCACCACCCCCCTTCCATTCCCAACCTATTTTTGGAAACCCAATCAAGGCTAACTTTTGTCCCCCCCAAAGATGACTGGTGGTATTGGCCGCGAACGTCTTACCGAATTCTACCGTTACCACTTCATTTTCCAGAACGCAGATGACACCGAGCTGGAGCTCGTCAGCCGAACAGTCGGCATCGACAGAGTGATTGACGAGTTCATTTACAAGTTCACCCATGACAAGCCATGTGATTGGCTGTAAGTCCCAAGCTTCCCCCCCCCCCACCCCCCCCTTAAATACCCCCCCCTCCCCACCAACAAACAACCCCACCTCAACTTTCCCGCCACCCCCCCCACCGCAAAAATGTCGAGGGGCCCCTCCCCCCCCCCGTGGAGATCACGGGAGGCCCATTGTACCCCAGACCC
>JAHVYC010000035.1:395389-485437 GCA_020623665.1 Calonectria multiphialidica | reverse complement strand
TACGATTTTAATCCCTGTTACCTCACCCTCCAATAGATGTATGTATGCGTGATAACTTTAGCCTAGCCTCAATAGTACTGGTCCGTGTACGAGTCGTACAGGGCGACTCCGCTTACTAGCGACAATGCCCCGGGCTTGCAAACGCCCCATGCAGCCAATGAATTGAACGGGACAATTATATAAGTTAACCCATATGGTGAATTTGTCATGAAGTTTATGTGGAAAGCACGCAGCCCTGGCTAGGATTGCATGATCTGACCTAGCTAGCTCCATTGGCAGGTCCCAGAATTAATATCCCCATTGGATAATCCTTTTCTCGTTATACGGAAATTGTACGGAAATCCAGCGATATCATTCCTACTCTTGCTGTATGTCTCCTTTGCAGCGTCATTCATGTTTGTTGGAAAGGCGGTTGAGAACATCGGCGGAGTGAAGTAAGCGACCGTTGGACGCTAGCTCCTCCTAGCTTGCACTGGGACAATTCTTGCCCCTGTTTACTAATACAAAATTAAACCTCCCACGCTTTATCGCCACTTATACAAATTAGTTACGCCATCCTTCTGGGCCACAGCACCATGGCGTTTTAAATACAGCCCTCTTCCACCTCACCGGCTTCCGTACAGCATCGCATCAAGAGTTTTAAGGAGTTGACTATAGCAACAATGGCGGTCCAATTCGCAATCTACACATGCCAGCCCATTCCAATCGCTGTTACATCCCCCGATCCTTCATCACAGGATTCTGGGCTTTGGTCCCCTCTCTCTTGCACGCTTATTTACACTCCAAAGACTGCAGTTATTGTGGATTGCCCCGCTAGTATCGCTGCAACAGCCCAGCTTGCCTCATGGATCAAGTCGACGATCCCAGTCGGCTGTGTTCTGAAACATTTCATCGCCTCCCACGCCCACGGTGATCATTTCTTCGGGTTCCCAATCTTGGGGGAAATGTTTCCCGGAATTACAGCAGTTGCCACGGAGAGCGTGGCCGCAGGGGTGGACCATCAATATGGTCCCGAACTCTACAACGGACTTTGGAAAGTTCACTTCCCTCCAGCTGAGGATGGGACAGGTCTACCTGCGGGAAAGGCTGAATTCACGGCCCTCCCACCATCCAACGAGATTGACCTCGATGGACACTTGATCAAATTATACGATGTCCAGCACGGAGACACTGATGCCAATTCGTTCGTGCATGTACCCGAGATTGATTTAGTGGTAGCTGGTGACATTGTTTATAATGGGGATTGCCATCAATGGCTTGGTGAGGCTGCTACTCAAGAAAAAAGGGCTCATTGGGTTGATGCACTGTCGCAGATTGCAGCGTTGAAGCCAAAGATTGTTGTACCTGGACACACATTCACCCCTCAGTCGACGCCTAATGAAACGGTTGCTTTATCGATGCTGCACAGTACTAGGGATTACATTCAAGCCTTTGAAGAAGAGTTAGTGAAGGCAAATGATGAGGATGACTTGTTCCATAAGATGAGATCTCGACAATCTAGGTGGAATCTTTGGATTTTAAGTGGTGGTTGTGGAGCTGGCATTGCAGCAAGGCAGACTTAGTAACACTACAAATAAGATTGGTGAAAATCGATTTGCTTGTACACTCTTGACAGGACCTTCTGTACTTTCTAGGTTAGCCTTATTTACAGAATACTACTTTTTCCGTATAACTAGAACCAAGATTGTCCATACGGCAAGAAATAATGCCACTAATGACAGTGCCATCATGAAACGAAGATCATGTCTCATTCACACCAATGGGACCCCACTATTAGTGACGACATTTTGGCTGCACTAAAAGGAAGATCCGCGGTAGTTCTTACCGAAACGCGAATGTCATCGTGAGTATCACCGAAAGCAAAGTGTAGTAGATGATTTTAGCCAATTATTCATTCCACTGGGAGACACGGGCTGAAGCGAGCTGAATTATTGTGCTGATCATCTGGGCTTTGAGGCATGTTTCCAGGGTCAGCTGGTGAAAAGGAAAAACACAGACCCAACCAAATACAAAGCTAGTTGATCCCGTAAGTTGCGGTGTGAAATAGCGGGGCTTTTATTGCGCTTGATGTCTCAATGGATAAGTATAAATATCAATCTTTGCTCTTAGGTGAGCCATAATCATTGACACCCACTCTCTTGAGCTTCCTGTTCAATCAATTCAATCTTACTCCAGACAGAACCACGCCAAAATGAAGTATTTTATGTTGTTTACGGCCTTATGGTAAGTCATTAATGTCCAAGATTGGTTAGTATGCAACTAATTTTGCGTTTAGCCTTTACATTCACGGTATATTTTCCATGTTGTTACTCTAATCAAACCAACTAATGATCGCCTGAGCAGGAAGTCAAGCGGAGGCTATCTGTGCTAATTTCCAGGACGCCTACTGCACTTCAGAGGATTGTCCATTTGGTTTTTCGTCCCCAGATTGGATTAAAGGCTGTGAGACTGGACAAAAGTGCTGTAAGGCAGACTAGTATTTTCTCTGTGTTCAATACAAAGCAACCTCTGTCACGCAAAATGAACAGATTATTGTGGCGCAAGGCAAAAGATAACTTCATGTACAATGGAGATTCAATTGTTGTGCTACGTTTTGACGTGCTACAGACATCTCCAAAGAATAGAAGGAACTGGCTTCTAGTAGAATATACCACAATGTGAAAATGAGATTTCTCAATCCCAAATCCCTTGCTTTTGTGAATGCAGAAAGAAGACATCCCGCATATTTCCCTTGACTAGGCGATGAATACATTGGTCACCTTGTGTATAGTCAAGCTGGGATATATAGCCAAATGTCAGACGTATATCCTCGCGACTATAGAATAGTTTCATCATACCACAAAAGTTCATAAGTATTAGTGTTCCCTTCTCTACTTCAGATGTTTACACTGTCTGATATCTACGGAGGTCGAACGCTTTACGGTACTGTGGAACTCAAGTTATAACTCCCCGCGCTTCGTTATTTGGTCATGTTTACGTGCAGGACCCCCTCACGGTGGTGGAAAACCCCGGACATTTCAAACTTGAGAGCTTGGGCCTTATTCTTCGCGCTATCTAACAGTCGGTAAAGGTTGAATGTCCCAGCGCTGCGGCATAAGGCCTAAGGTGACATTCGTTTAGGGAAACCTTGAGCCGTCGCACTGAAGACTCTCCCAGTCTCATCCGGCATGTCCATAAGAATGGCTGAGCTCTGCATTCTACTACACCGGTATTCTCGAAGGCTCTTCGTAGCTCATCATTACAGGCAGTGGTTTGTCCCAGGCCTGCCCTAGCCCAGATATCTAATGGTGTCCAGATGCGTCCAGGTGCTCTCCTCACGCCCTCCAGAGTCTACAATATGCCATGCATCATTATTCTCATTTTAGTAATCCATATCTAACATCCATAACCCCAGGTCTCCCGGTCTTTGAATAACTTTGTAAACATGTTGAAAATGGTGTGAAACTTAGATATACCGTGATTATATTACACAACAATGATTGTTCATTCCCTTTTCAGAATTATGTAACGGATAGCTTGACGAATTGCCATGAAACTTTTCAAGTTTTTCCTCGTCAAGATTTCGATACCTTCCCGGTAGCAGGATCTATCAGCCGTCTTGGCGTCCTTTCGGCGAGGAGAAGCAAAGAAAGCATGGATGCAATAGAAAAATATAGCATGGCCCTCATTTGATTGGAGTACCCCGCTGCGTATACGGTTCTCGTATGGGATTGCAGTTCAGACAGCAGCAACGCGATATTGTCCGTGGATAAAAGTATCGCCGTAACTTGTTCTTCTGACAGGAATTTGGAGGTCTGGGCTTTGATGTGGTTATTTAAGGTGGCAGAACATACTGCAAGTCCAATTGTACCCCCCAACACCCTAATTTGAGTAACGGCACCCATTGCAACAGCTGGGACAGATGTTAGGCAACGTAAACAACAAGTAAATGGCAATCCGACAAGGCTTACCCAAATCTCTTTCCCCGGCCACCATCGGCGCCATCATGATTATAGTGCTAAGATTAAAGCCAAACCCTAGGCCCATGAGAACCTGATAGCCGTACTGGGCAGGAGGAACTTGCAGACTTGATGAGTCCAATGAGCTAAAGAGACCGACCCCTATGGTTTGGAGAGACCCTCCCAGAATGAGTAAATAAAGAGGAGGTACTTTTAATTTTGGTATCAAAAGTCCGGCTATGGCAGTCGCTACAGGAGATAGAAGAAGCAGCGGCAGTAGGCGTATACCTGCTCCAATCGCTGTTGTCGAGTTGACCGTCTGCAATCTCTGCGGAATGTTTATAATCGCTGCCATGAAGGGGAACCCAGTCAGGAACCCGTTTCTTTCGGGAAATAGTCAGGTTTCATCAGGCTCAATATAGGACAAAGATCACTTACAAAAGCAAGCCCAGCATGAACCTGTTGCGGGCAAGCCTCCAAGGAAACATAGGCTCGCAAATTGAATTCCACATTGACAGCTTTCTTTCCCAGATAACAAAACCAAGCCATAAGACACCAGACAGAACGAATACTGCAATTATTACCGCGCTATTCCAAGAATAGGCTACACCACCTTGCTGAAGTGCAAAGACGAGGAGGATAGAGGCAGCCAATGAAGAAATTGCACCAACATAGTCGATACGTTTCCATGTTTTCTCCTCGATCATGGAACGGAAGAACCGAGTAGAGTGTCCGTATGGAAACCCGAAGGGAATAGAAAATGCTATTAAGCAAATGGCGAGAACCCCGCCAGGTCCGCTATGCCAATAATTCGTTAGAGACGATTGCTAGCCAGTGCATATTTCTAAATAAACTCACTTGATAAAAAATACCCATCTCCATGTTGTGTTGTCAGTGATAGCTCCTCCGAGTAGTGGACCCAGTATACTAGAAATGGCAAACGTAGACGTGATTATTGCTACATAAGTGGCATATTTTGCTGGTGGGACCATAAGCGGTATCATGATGGTTGACAGTGAATATATTCCCGAACCACCCATGCCTTGAAAGGCACGAAACACAATTCTGTCAAAATTATAAATTATTGGAAATTATATAGTATGAGGATGAATGCGACATACAAGACCAACATGGAGTCGGAGACACCACAGGCGATGGAGAAGATAGTGAACAGGGCTATAGCGATGAGGAGCATAAGTTTGCATCCGAGGATGTCGCTAAGTTTAGCGTATATGATCAGAAAGCCTGTCAAGCACAATAGTATCAGCCTTATGTTGCAAGGGATGGGAAGACAGAGCACAATACCGGTGTAGGTCAGCATGTAAGACGTCACGACCCAGCCACTCCTCTCGAAACCATGTAGGGCATCGACAATGGATACTAGAGAGGTGCTGACGATTGTGGTCTCCAGTGTGGAAAGAAGCAAACTAACACAGAGACTTTAATCCAGTGAGCCAGACTGTTAGTTCTATCCCAGAGACGATGGACCAATATCTACTCACCCTGCGGTCAATGCATGCAGCCTCCAGCCAGTGTGGTAGATTTTGGGCCTCAGTATGTCTGAATCGTCCGCCTGACTAACAGTCTGCGCCTGGACCGCAACGACCTTTCCGTTGTCATTCATTGTCTCATCAGAACTCGACTGCCCAATTTGCTCGGGTACATCGTGTTGCATGCTGGATTCTGGACCCGCCATGTTGTGCAGGCCCAAAAGGGTATTTCGGGCTGATTAAGAAGGTTAACCGAGAAGTTTAATGCGGAATATAGTTAGCGGAAATATGCCAATTAGCACACTCAAAAATACAGGCTGAAAATAAGCCTCGAGTTTAGCGCTGGGTCATGAATGCTTGATGATTTGTCGCCGTCACCATCAAAGGTATTCTTAGCCCGGAGTTGACACGGTGGTCTTCAGGCTACCCCTAAACTGTCCTTTTGTGAAGGATTGCAGCCCTCGTACCATGCTATACGTAAGCATCCGCGCGCTAGTTATTAGGCAGACGCGCACGCAGGGATTTCATTCCGTCCTGTACCTCTCACCCAGATCCTACCCTATAGACACAAACGTGCTTCCCTTTCTTTATCTGGAACGTGGGAACCATTGGACTGATGGTGTGTTACAGAACCTTCCTACTTCTACCCATTAAGCCACAAGAAGTCGTTTCGGGTAGCAAAATAGCCAAGCTGTTTAGAATACTTACATCACTGATGGTCGTAGAGGTTTGTCTTGACCATACACGGACCACGAAGCTATGTCATCAAAAGCTCAAGCAGTTTCTACATAACGCAAAAAGACGAATGAAAGTTTTCATCGGACCAAAAGACAAGACAAGATGAAAGGCTAAAATCGACAGAGCCAAAGTTCACGAAAAGCTTCGCCTCCAGAGTTAGAGATGACTCTACACCTTGCTGGCCCCAACACAGTTATAAAGTCTTGATGAATCTGTGTGAAGATGGAAGTAATTTCTCTTCGTCGCATCAGCACCGCCTTTCGATCAACAATAAGAGCCCCCCAAAGACTTCACCAGACATCGTGATTAAGACCCAACTGGTCAAGCTGAAAGAACCGCCGGCTGGCTGGAAAGCTTCAATCTACCGAACCTCTGCTGCACTGTACACACCGCGTGCCACAAATACCGCGTCACATACATCACGTATTATAACCGGGCCCTTATATTTCATCTTCTCTGGTACTTATTGCCAGCCACCTGCGGCCAACATGTCGCCTGAGACCCCAGTCACTCTGGAGAAACTTCCCGGTGATATCTATCTTATGATTCTGGAAAGCTGTGATGTTCAGCAACTCCTGTGTTTCATCCATGCGGATCCTATCGCTTGGTCTTGTTACAAAAG
Source organism: Calonectria multiphialidica (assembly GCA_020623665.1). NCBI lineage: Eukaryota > Fungi > Ascomycota > Sordariomycetes > Hypocreales > Nectriaceae > Calonectria > Calonectria multiphialidica. The sequence continues at coordinate 478,649 of JAHVYC010000035.1, read as the reverse complement.
ATATCGCCAACGCATCTTGAAAAGTTGTCAGGCAAAGGTATACTCGAATATCTATCCCGAGACATTTACCTGGATATCTTGCTTTGCGGTAAGGCTCCGGTGCCTACGCAAGTATTCCAATTTATACAGTGTCGATGAATACAAAAAGCAAGTGGAGCTTGTCAGAGAAGCTTCAGATATCCGGGAAGGTGACATAACTCTATGCTTCTTGTCCAGACTGTCTGATCTTGTATCAGATACTGAGGAATTTATCTCTCAATACATTCTAAAAGCCTGGCACAAGTCGTTAAATCCATTCGAAACAAGACCTCACAAAATTGAACCCGGAGAACCTCCTATACTTCATCAGAGTCATCTTTTAACAGGTCAGTTAACACGACTATANNTTACTCTTGCGTTAACTTTCGTGGAGAAGGAACTTTGGTCGAGTATCAATCACCTTACATCCCATACTACAATGTAAGTCGTCATTGCGGTGGAATCGAGGAGATGTTTGAATTTTATACCATATTAAACTTTATTTATGATGAGCAGATGTGCATCTTTAATAAAATTGCAAACAGTTTGGATATACTTGTCAAGATGGCCCAGAAGACGCTGGATAAGAACAGACCCACTGTCTGGGAAGGATTGCGAAATTATCCATATATTTCGCAAGGCTTGGCCCAACGTCGATCCTTAATCATCCATCTCAATAACAGAAAAGAGGATGATGTGAGGAAATATATTCAGTGGCTTTGTACCAGAGGTATACTGCAGTTGAAGTATTTACAAGGACTGGACTTTGATGCTCAACGCGATTTTACTTTAATCAACTACTTCCGCATCTCGCTAAGGAAATCGGTAAGAGTCCCATTGGGGATGGGGAGACTGCCTCCCAGGGACCTATTCCGGCATCCACACTTGCTGCCCCCCGCATGGGGGGAGGGTACAGAGCGGGCCAGATCGGAAAACATTATATTTAGAAATCATATGGGTAGATGGGATGGCCATAGTGTGTAAATCTCATGTAGCGCTCTATATTTGCGGTCCTTTACACTCTTTAATTACGGGTTCGTGAGCGTGGAGAAGGAGTGCCCAGATGGCAAACAAGTCCAACCAATTGCTGAGAGCTGTCATTTCTGCCAATCGCCATTCGGTCGGACATTATTGGCCCTGTTATTTGTTTGGGTCACCATCGACGTGATTTTCAATGGGTAGTATTGTCATTGGGATGGTTGAAATCCAGTGATGACATGGACCCAATGAATGCGCATGTCAATGAAGCGATGGTTCCCAATATACATTGACTGTTGACAGCCTCTGGCATTCGACCAGTCACCGGCGCCCGCCTTTATGCACAGTAAGCCAAGGAGTGCCAATGAGGCCCCCTTCAAAGCGGGAGGCCTACCAGTATAGATTGCTTGGTCCTCACTGAAATCTATTTAAAGGAAGCCTTGGTCAGTGGAATATCGGTTTGGATAATCCACCACATTCTCCTCCCATATTTGGCATAAATCGACTCTGAATACGTGGAAGCATTAAGATGGGTTCCCAACTCTTTGTCACCGGCACAGTGCTGAAACGGTTTGTGCAATCCAGCACATTACTGGCCCTGTTGAATCCAGTCCGAGGGAATCCGACGACGCATAGCCTCGACAAACGCCCAAATGATGCACAGCAGGAGACCTCAGAACGCCTGCGTGAAAAGTTCCTCGACTCTATTGCTCTAATTTGTGCGACCGCCAAAAATGGGGATACTGTCTCCGCGGCTGCCCTCGAGGAATGGTCGCCACAGGGCACCATCATTCGTGTCGCGCGTAACTCGGGTATTCCTGAAGACATTTTGAGACAAATCAACATCATTGTGGATAATCTCAATGATGTCGCCCAAGATGGTATGTCGAGAAATCTTTTCCTACAATCCACTCGTGTCTCATATTTTTTTGCATTGCTAAATGGCCATTGTCAAGGTTCGCAACCTGATACCGAATCAGGAATACTCACCCGGATCATCAAACTCGACATGGCGAAGATAGGCCATTACCTGGAGAAAATTCGAAGAAGCTTTCAAGGCGGCCAAGCAGAAGCGTTAGTCAATTGGATTTCCGCAAATCCTCATTATTTGAGTGATATTAGTACCCAGGACGAGACAAGTAAATTCTTGCAGTGGATAGAGAAACTTCCATTAGTTGGGCAACGAGATACCGCATCCAGCCTGAAGAAGCTCCTCGAGCGTGTCCAGTGGGCTACCGATGCAAAATGGGTCTATGGTCGGCTCATCGAAGCCACGTTCAAGGCCGGAGGCCAGCAAATACCGCCGTGGGTTATCAACGTTTATAAAATTGGCCGCTACGGGGTGGCGAGCAAGGTTTTGGTCAAGTTCGCCATGGAGAATCCCTCTCTATTCTGCCCCATGTTGGTGGAAGCCCTTCCGGCGCCTTCTAAGCAAAGATACACGCCTGACTTGAAAGAAAAGAATATTGAAACTGTCCTGCGCCGCTCAACTTTCTCCGATCCTGTGGAGCCTATTAAGCGATTGGCCCGACACTGGAATACGGATGATGCTGAAGAATATTTCTGCCAAAAATGCCCATCCGAACTTGTGGTACATGCCGAATTACAACTAGTCAATTTCTATGACCACCATGAGGAAAAGCTGCCGCGCCATCGATTTATTGGGGTGAGCAAGAAGGCATGCTTCTTATGCCACAAGTTTCTTGAGATCCATGCGTTAAATTTCAGAGTATCCGGATGTCACCAAAAGCTGTATCCGCAATGGCTTCCCCCACCATGCACTTCAAGCGACATTTACCAAAATTACAAGAAACTCGCTGGCGATCTCGCTGGACAGATAGAATTAGCAGTAAAACACGAAATGGACCGAGTGCCGGCAGTCAGCATACGCGGATCGATACCCAATGATTCAACGGCAGGTGTATCGCTTCCCAGGTCAACCTATGGACGGTCTGTTGTGGAACCTGATGATGGGGCAGACCTGATGACCTCTAGCCTTACAGAAAAGATGCCGGATCTCAGCTACTGGGAAGAGCATGTGCCCACGCCCGAACCTGCAAGACACACTGCTACAAAGTTGACGAAGTCTGAGGAGCCCACCCCACCATCAAGCCCAAACGGGCGGGCAATAAACCAGGAATCTACAGACACAAAGACCAATGTTATCGTCTTCAACGTGAAGAGGGCGAACAATACGAAGAGGCGGGATATTGTATCAACCGCCGACATCATTGATCCAATGTCTGGGAAGCCAGGTTGGGACCAGTTGTGCTCCATCATCTCGGCAAGAAACAATCTGGGAGTCGGCTTCGATGAAACGAGCGAGTTTCTGTTAGTAAATCAAGAGCTTCCAGTACGAAACGCACGCCAGTTCCAAGCTTGCCTCGAGTATTCTCGAAATGCGCAGTCCTGGAACAATGAGGTTTTAGTGTACGCCTACGACGAGGTGGCTAATATTTAAACAATTGTGCGAGAGAAGATCTGGTGTTGGCAGGAACTCCTTTTTCTGCTTGGAGAGAATATGTACCTTTTTAGTGTGTGTGCTATTTATTTTGATGCGATATAAGTTGCTCAATACGATCTTTGGTCCCAGTTCATACTCCTTTGGCGACAAATATCAATCTTGCAGTGAATTGTAAAATAAATCATTTCGAACCATCATATTATACTGACTCAGGAAAGCTCTTTCAGACAAGACCTTGCCATGACTCACCGTGGGGAAGAGCGTTTTCGGGTCAACGTCCCGCGCCAGCCAGGCAACCAGCCAAACAGGCCTCCAGTTAGGCAGCCACACCACAGAGTCAAGACAACTAACTCCCACAAAAAAGGCTTCCGCAGCTCTTAAAATCGTGGCTGAGGCCTGGAATCTTGCACAAGTTAAACGGGACCAGTCACGTGAATCCAATTGAATGCAATTATGACCCCGCGCATCTGGACAGCTCCGGGGAGTAGCTTACTGAGGTGCTACATCGCCAGAAGCTCAACTCGACGCACAACACCACGAGCATTCGCCACGATGCCCTCTTCCCGCAGCAAGACTCAACCAGACCGCCAGTCGCGCGTCATCGGCGCACTGCTCGCCCTCCACGCAGGCGACTCTCTCGGAGCCACCTGCGAGTTCAAAAGCCACGGCCAGATCGCCACAAAGTACCCAAACGGCCTTCGCGACATTGTAGGCGGTGGACCCTTCTCGTGGCCCGCCGGCCACGCAACTGACGATACCGACATGACTCGGGCCGTGCTGCTGGCCTACCGGGACTATACCCCCGGTGCCGATATTGGCAAGCTGGCGGGAGGCTACTTTCTCAGTTGGTACCGCGGCGATTGGCCGGGCCGTAATCCGGGGACCATGCCCGTGGACATTGGCAGCGCAACGACCATCGGCCTCGAACGGTACGAGGATTCGCTGGACCCCGACTACGCCGGCGCCGGCGAGGGCAGCGCGGGCAATGGTAGTCTGATGCGCTGCCTGCCCACGGGCCTGTTTCGACGCAACCCCGATACCGTCATCTACGACAGCATGCGCATCAGCAAGATCACGCACGACGACTTCCGATGCACCTCTGCGTGCGCAATCTACAACACCATCGTGTCAGAGCTCACCAACGGGTCCAGCCCCGACGAAGCGGTCTCTGCTGGGGAAAAGCTCGCCGACAAACTGGAAGACGGGAAGCGCGGAGATATTTACCAGGCTATAAAGCTGGGAAGAACGCTCGACATAGCAACCATGGCTGATAGGGGCCCTCCCTCTGACTTGAAGTTCAAGTGCAATGGCTACGTGCTCGAGTCTTTAACCCTGGGCATCTCGGCGGTGCTGGACCCGCGCGATCTGGAGGATATCCTCGTCGACGTAGTCAGAATCGGCAAGGACACAGACTCGAATGCTGCCATTGCTGGTGGCCTGCTCGGCGCACGAGACGGGGAAGATGCGATCCCCACAAGATGGAAGGACAAGTTGCAGTTTGGAGACGAGTTTAGACATATTGCGACGGCGTTACTAAGCGACGAGAACTAGATTTGCCTGCTCCCTGAGAGGTAGGTGCAGTGTTTTGAGTACGCAAATTGTACAAAAAGGTGGATGCTGTGATATGGATGCGATACACAATCCCTTTTACTATTCAGGGGATGCATCAACGCCAGAAGTGTTTACTTAGTGTCAAGATATTCTATTGGTCTCCCTCCTCTGCTATCGACATGGGCAGGTGGTTATAGTGCATTCTGTAGTTGTGATGTGACGAACCGGAAATTGCGTGGGCTATCATCCCCACGTTCATCTTGGTTTGTTTCATTCCCTAAATACGGATAGTCATGTTATCGGTCCGTTGCATGTTTTACAACACACTGCAATGCATTTCCGGCTTGGCTATGCTGATTGCAACGGATTTGGGCATATTTGGGCGAGCTCGCGACAAGGGAAGACTAACTCGGTCTCACTCTAGACTACAGCGACGGGTGGACGCGAGACGAATCTAGTGCGCGGCAGGCGGTTTGAGGAGGTGGGTCTTCATTCCAAAAAGCCCCCCCTCTCCCGTCTCTAGCTAGACTTGACGCAGAGGAAACGAATGACCACCCACCGAGAGGGGGAGAGAGGGGTTGTACCGCTCTCAATTGGGAGCTACGCACTGCCCTGGGACTGCATTGACTCGGCCGTCACGCTGCCTCGGGTCGCTGTTGGGGCGAGGGCTGTTTTGCCGTCCAGGTCTGCCGGGGCTCCTCGGTGGTTGGCATTTACCGAGTGGGCGCGGCGATCATTGATCTCAGCCGCAGCACAAGAGCGGGGAAGAGACCAGGACATGGGAACGACGCAGAGATGATTGCCGCTGGGGAGCAGCAGCAAGCAGAAGGAGATTTTGCATGGCGCAGACGCTCTGGACGCACACGCGCTACTGGATGTGATATTGCAGAGATATTGCAGAGAGGCCCTCCCCCCCGCCATACACCAACGCGCAATCAAGGGGCGCCGGAAATAGCGACCCAGATCTCGTTTTCCTTTTCGCACCTGTATGTGGACTCCGTGATGCAAGCTGAAGGGGAGCAGCCGTAGCAGGCGGGGAATCTATGGGGGCCGATCATGTGTGGATGCTCCCAAGCGTCAAAGCGATCTGCATCTGCCCCATGGCGATGCTACAGCGCATCGCCTGTCCAGGGTCCCAGGGGGGAACGAACCCCGCACAACCCACAAACACGATCCTTCCAGAGCACCTAGCTTTTCTTTTCTTACCTTCACTAACTGTCCAGTCCATCGGGGGTTCGGAAATACACCCTAAGACTAACTGCCCGCGCGGTGCTGTGGTCTTTTTGTTGACCACTGCTAACTCGGGGTTTGCCCAATGCAAGGCAGCGGATCCGCATCTGGCAACATGGATGCGTACGCTGGACTTGGACTGTTTTCGGCGCGGTTGGGTGCGTCAGTGTGACGGTTGATTGATGGCCTTGGTCTTGGCTCAGCTGTCGGGAGGAACCCCAATTTTTGCAGGTGTCATTGGAGCCCTTGCTGGGATGCTGCGGCGACTAAGAGTGCTCCGTCCCCTTTCCCGCCATTGCCACATCTACATCGTGACAGAAGCGGCCGCTCGCTAAAGCAGATTGACACCTGTGATTGTCGTGTCGACCAAGTTGGGGGGCGGGGGACACTGGAACTGCTCGGCGTATCCCTAATTCGCTCGCTGTCATGTCATGGGTCGTCGTTCGCAGTGATACAGTGCATATGTGTGTGTAACATTGTCTCGTCTCGGGGATAGCTTTCCCGTCGCTGGCTGTGGCGGGTGACTTTTTAGTGTCGCACTCGCCAACAGCCAAAATGCTACCTAGGTGATTATAGCGTCTTAAACCATTACTTCATTGGCCTCATAGGGCTGCGTAGATTTGTGTGTACAGTTCCATCTCACTTCCCCGGTTCCCGTCTGCCTGTTTCCCCAGGGTATTCCGTCTACAGGCGTTGCTGTCCGTTGAGAGAGTACTCCGCCACCAGCTTCTCGGCGGCGACCATGCCGACTTGGTATGCGGTGGATTGGACGTGACAGCTGTCATTATAGTTAGCAAAAATGTCTTACAACTAAGTAGCGATGGGTTAATTGGTACGAACCTGGCAATGATGGGCATGATGCTCATGTCGGCGACGCGCAATCCGTTTACACCGTAAACACGGAACCGGGGGTCCACCACGGCCTCCTTCTCGTCGCGGCCCATACGGCAGGTTCCGCTCATGTGCCATGTGCTGACGCAGTTCTTGCGCCAGAAGTCGAGGATGTCGTCGTCGCTGTCGCTGGCGGGCACCTCGAACTGCGACTGGGTCGGGTGCTGATCCTTTGTGAAGATCGCGCTGCTCGTCACCTTGAGCACCTCCTTGGTGGACTCGATGATGACACGGCGGTCGTAGGGGTGGTCGATGAAGGCGGCGTTGAACTGCAGCGGCACGGAGGGGTCGGCCGAGGCCAGCCGCACATTTCCAGCGCATTGGGTGTTGTGCACGAAGATAAGGATGGAGAGAATGTTGGGAGACGTGTCGGGTGCGATGTAGTAGTCGGGGGTAATGCCGAGGGCTGCAATCTCGTACATGGGGATCGAGGGCTGGTTAATTCGGTCTCTCTCGTCCTGGGGGAGCGCAGCAAACTCCTCACTTCGCTCAACGCCCTGGCTCTTGAAGTATCCCATGGTCATGGTGGTGCCGTTCGTAACATAGTCTCCCGTTCGGTAGAGCTGCCACTCGCGCATAGCCGCCTCCTGGCGCGCCTTGTCTCGGAAGAAGGGAGCGATGGGGTCGCTCTCCTCTGTTCGTCCATACTTGAGAGCAACGTGGTAGTGGTCTTTGTAGTGTTCACCAACGTTGGGGTTCTCAACGATCTGCTCGATGCCGAATTGGGAGAGCTGCTCCTTAGGGCCAATACCGGAGTGCATGAGAATCTTGGGGGTATCCAGACTGCCAGCAGAAATGATAATCTCGTTCTTGGCCCGCAGGACCTTGCCGTCCAGCAGGGCGACTCCGACGGCCGTCTGGTTCTCCACGACGACCTTGTGCACGGGAGAGCCAGTCAAGATGTGGAGGTTGGCTGGCGCATGCGCCAAGAGGTCTGCCGCGGTGGATCTGGTACCGCGAAAGCATGTCTTGGGCACGACTGAGATTCCCAGGAACTCGCCGCTTCCCATGTCCTGGTTGATATCGTAGCCATTGGCCTCCCAGGCGTCCATCGAGAGAGTAGTGTAGTTGTCCCACTTGGGCTCGAAGCCGATGTGAAGGGGGCCTTGGGTGCCGTGAGCTTCAGGCCGGGGGCTGAGATACTTCTCCACGCCCGCGGGCACCTCGTGGGGCTTGTCATGATACGTCTCGAGCTGTCGCCATCTTCGGAGGGCGTGCTCCCAGCCCCAGGCTTGGTCGCCCGTGAGTTCAGCCATCGTGCCCCAGTCATCCTTGGGGCCAATGGTCCATGCTGTGAAGTTGACTGTGGACGTGCCACCGAGACCTTTGCCTCGCGTGAGACTAACCTTTCGCCCAGCCAGGCTCTCTGAAGCCGTGCNNCGGGGTTCAAGAACTGGACGAACTGGTTTCCGATGACGCGCAGGTTGGGGTCGCTGTTGTCTCCTCCGGCCTCGAGCAGCAGCACAGATGGGCGAGCGTCGCTGAAGGCCAAGCCGCGGGCGATGCTGCAGCCAGCAGGACCGGCGCCGACGACAATGAAGTCGTACTGTGTTTCTTGGTTCTCCATTGTTGGTGATGGGGGGAGGAATTGGGGTGAGGAGGAGGGGAAGACAGGCTGAATGGCCAGACGGGTAATAAACCCCGGAGGCGCCAGCAGTCGTCGATGCCTTTATAAAGAATTGTGCCTGCCATCCCGTCTTCGTAGGTATCCCTGGCCGAGGCATAGCCTTGACGCACGACGAGTCAGTCAATGCATTAGTCCCGGCTTACACTGAACGCTCCCTACCTGAGACGGCAGCCGGGCTCAACGTGGCCGGGCAAACGTAATCTCGCTGAAACGGTCAACCTCGCTGCGTTTGCCCAGGTGGTTGACCCAAGCCAGGCTAGTATACCGTGTTGGTTGAACTGCCCTAATCCCTGGCGGCCTGCACTGGAGGCGTGGGTTCGGGCTTGATCTAGTCTTGCGCTTCTTCCTTTTTATTCTGGACCTGCTAACATGGGGGTCGGTACCGGCCCCGCGAGACCAGACGGCGCCCGTCCATTCTCTCGCGAGTCCGTTGTAAGCTGGGGAGCCCTGGGTAAACCGTGGGTGCGCTAAAGGGCCCCCAATGCACTTAAAGCTGTTCGGTGCCGTCTAGCGTGTTTTGGGTTGTCGCGGGCTGCTGGGCTGGTATTCCCGTCGAGCTTGTGCTGGGGTATCGGCGGCCCACGGCGCCTCGAACTACAGTGGGACTGAGGGCTCCATGTCCCACTTCGTCGTGTGCAGAGTCATGACAGCGAACCGTGGACGAGGGCCACATGGCTGCGGCGTGTACATCATTTACGGACATGGCAAGGCCCTGAAGCGTGCAGATGTGTCAAAAATATGGACAGGGTTGCACTTGTTGCCACTCCCAAGACCAGTTCCTGAGAGTCCGCTTGATCGGCTCCGCCAGATGCAGATGCATGAAGGGTGCCATGGCCAACATGACGGAGGAGATTTCCGCCATGTCGAAGAAAAGGGGTGTTAGAAACATCGCAGGGGTCCAAGGGTCCATACTGGATTGTTTCCGTAACAGTATTATGTCTAAGACGTGCGTGTCTAGCCAGCGAATGGGCTACCAAGACCAAGCGGGACCGAGCTGGTTGAGCCTCAGGGACCAAACAATATCAAGAACGCAGCCAGCACACATCCCGGAGACACTTACAAGCTAGCCAATGCTGCTAGTCCCCTGACAGCGAACCAGCCTTCTTAGTCGCCTGCAGGTGAATAACGGCCTCGTGGTGTAGCGTTGCATCGCGGCAGCTTAGTTGGTGCCGCGGCGGGAATGTGCATTGGGCACCTTGATGGGAACGGCTAGATCCAGCTTCAATCTGACGTCGAACCAGAACTAGCCATAATGGCGGTTCTCAGTGGTCCGGGTCCATTGGGCCGAAGTGGCTGGGGTTTTCTCATCCAAAAGGCCTCGGTACTCGCCCAGATGCAGACAGGCCGGCTGAGAAGGGCCGTGTTAAGTATTAATTGCGAAGCAACATACTGATGCATAATGTCTGTTGGTTGTGCTGGGCCAATCACCTTCCAATTCCCTTCATAGATCAGGCCTGCGGGATGAAACTACTGCATGCATGAAGTGGCCCAAAGGTGGGCATGCAGCCGTAACACACTTCGATCGCAACGGCTAAGCATTGACTTCAACGTAACTGGATTACCTTCTCGGCTTTTTACTTTTCTGTTCAAGAAAATAAATCTTCATTCCATCTACTTGAGCTTAGCAAATGAAATAATATCTTCACTGATATGATAGTCAACCTGGGCCTCTTAATTATCACCTCCGGCTTCCGCCGCTACTTCCTCCTCCTCCTGCTCCACTTCCTTCCTTTTAAGTGGCTTCTGACCAGTAACAAATGCACTTGGAAGATGTTAGCACTATGTCTGCTAAAAGTGCACGTGGCAACTTACGTGTAAGTGTACAAGTGAATCTTGTTCGTCTTCAGCTCCTCCCTTACCATGGCTAGAAGTACCTGGACTTCCTCGCTCGTCCAGCCGCCAAATCTGGTGAAAAGGGCAAGCGAGTAGGCCTCAATGGCCCCTTCCAGGAACTGCACCCTGAAGAACTTGCCAATTTCCTTCAATTTCTTGTCTCTGGGCCATGTCCCCAGGGGCACGTGCTTCTGAGTGTACTCGACATTCTCGAACCCCTCCGCCTTGAGAATGTCAGGCAATTGGGGTGCGATGTCGAATCCGAGTGGCTCGCTCAGCCTTCGGAACTCGGACAGCCATTTCCAGGTCTTGGTGTCCTTTCCGAGAGTGTCATCATCGCAAAAGAAGTCGGCACGACCCTCGGAGATCTCAACTTGACCACCTGGCTTACAATGAGTGTAGCAGCTTTTGACTAGGCCAGGCCAATCCTGGATTGCACCGGCGAGGGTTCGAGCATGAATAAAGTCAAATTTATCCTCAGGGAATGTCCACTCCAAGGTTGCGTCATCGACCTGGAAGACCACGTTTGGCGGTACCCTATGATAGTGAGCAACCGCTTACAATATTGGAAGTAATTAGGCCTACCATTCAGGCTGAATAGGGCTCAAATCGGTGCCTATCACCTCTGCAGAAGGATAAGTATCACCAATGTCAATAGCCTATGAGCTTAGTTTAGGTACACTCCTTGTATCGGGACACATCTCCCAACTTACCCAAATACCGGTACCCGTTCCAAGATCCAGGATAGATTGTGGGTTATCCAGCTCGGACTTGCAAAGAGCACCATCCAGGGTGAGGGAAAAGACATGATGCGTCATATCTAGGCGCTCTTGCTCTGTCTCGTCATTGGGCAGCAGATACTGGCCTGGCCTATAAGAATGGTATCGACGGCCATTCTCATATACATAGCTTCTTATGGAAGATGTTGTGCTCGTAGTTTCAGATACATCGCTGGCATAGTTGGATGCAGCGTCACTGTCAAAGTCGGTCTGAGGGAATAATTAGATGCTGCAGGCTGAGTGATATACTGGAAAGGCAGAAAAGGGCGGTTCACCTCGGCTTCGATTGCAGCAAGTCGCCCGGGCGCATCAGCGACCTCTCCGGGCCCATCTTCGGGACACATGCCGGCAGCTTTAGGTAGCAATCTGGTCGTGCTCTGGATATTGGCTGATCGCTGTGATCTGCACCCCGCTGCGAACAGGTAAGCGGGGCCAATTTACTGAACTGCGGGATCGTCGAGTGGGTGAGTCGAGTGGATATGTCTCACAGATGGCCTCAAAAAGTCCCTGACGCGCGCCGTGCTCGATTCAGCGCCAAGACTGGAGGCTTCTTCTCCAAATACCCTCGATGTGACCAAGGAAAGACTTTTCTGATTTATCCGGGCGCTCGAACCATTTTGGTAATCTTTTGTCACATGAACATGAACATGGGATGATTTTTAGCGAGGCAATTCCAAACCTAACCTAAACCAATGGCTGCATTCCAATTCAGCAGGGATGTGAGACCCGGGACCGAATGCCCATTTTACGCTTAAGTTGTCAGGGGGGATCCTGATCAAGGCTAGATTGTTTAGAGGCTGAAAACTGTCTTCTTGGTTTATGATTTGATCTCACAGTTCACAAATAGCCTTTCAGGATGGTGATGCGCGCTCCTTTCGAGTGCCTTCAGTCTCACAGTCGAAATACGTAGGGCATGGGCATGCAACCTCCTGCTATAAACTTTCTTGTAAATTCCCCATGGGACATTGTAAATTCAGCTGTTCTAGGGTACATTGCCGTGTTCTTTGACCATGGACCATCTAAGACACCACATTCATAGGCTTCCCAACTATCCAACCAACCACAGTATCATGCATTATTTTCACGAAGTTGGCGTATGTTTCTCCGGCGCGCCAAGCAGAATGAGGTGTCGTGACAAGGTTCAGGTTTTGTACCTGGGCTCCGATCAATGGACTAACCTCTTTGGTTGCGGGCTCTTGCTGAAATACATCAGTTGCAGCACCGGCAATTCTCCTATCAACTAGCGCTTGCAGCAGCGGCCCCTCATCAACGATTCCGCCGCGAGCAATATTGACCAAGACGGAATATTTTTGCATTTTCTCAAACTCAGGCGTCGAAATCATGTTTATAGTGTCGGGCATTTTTGGGAGGCATACGAAAATGACCGATGACTTTCGTATGACCTCATCAAAGGGTATTCGGTCGTTGGGTGGCTGCTGCCCCTTCCGGCCGGCGATGAGAACTTTCATCCCCAGCGCCACCGCTAGTTCTGCAATTTTCTTCCCTGAATCACGCACATGTTAGATTCGGTCTTGAATGTCTCAAATTATCTACTATTTTGTTCAAAATCTTACCAATTGCACCATATCCCAATATACCTGCTACCTCTTCTCTACAAGTACGTGGTGGCAGCCCATCCGGGTCATTCATGCAGGAGCCGACCGACAAACCATGCTCAGGCCATTTTCCAGCCTGAGTCATTTGATGGGTGTAAAGAAGGCTTCTTCGCACGGAAAAGTATAGGCCGATTGCATGTTCTGCAACGGATGTCGTGTTGCACTGAGGTGCATTCGTGACCACAATCCCTCGCCTTCGACAGGTCTCCAGGTCAACCGAGTCGGTGCCTGAAGCTATTACGGAAATCATCCGCAAATTGGGAGAGACTGCCTCGGAGAGAACATCAGATCCAAGACGAATTGTATGGGCGATAAGTATTTCGGCATCCCGGATACGCTCAGCTATTTGATCTGGCAGGGTTTTTTTATACTCTCTGAGCTCATATGTATGAGGAGATGGCAGATCAAAAACGGGTGTTGGGAGGAGGAAGTTTTCAATTGCCACTACAACGTGATGGTAATTGGTAGATGTCGTGCGTGTCGTGCGTACCGGGATCGGAGATGTCTGAGGTGTTAGGGGTGGTGTGAGCGTGTTTGGCGTCATCTTGATAGCGGCCGGTGATCGTCCTTGTCTCAGAGTCGATGGTGCAACTTAATGATCCTGACAAAGTAAAATAGGCGCCCCAGTGCAAGTTGAGCTTCTGCCTCGAAACCAGAGAATGCTCCACCAGTGAGGTTTAATACGTTTGTAAAGAATGAGTTGGCACCTCACCCACTCTGTACGAGGAAACATCCGGTGGGACCGGGCAAAAGTGGTAACCGAACTAATCATTAGCAACATCTGATTAAGACAATCCACGGCACAGTGGTTTGCCACTCGTTCTTCCGCACCGATGTGATTAACTAGACTCAAAGTGAACAAGCCCCAATGGATTCAATTCACTAATTTCTTAGAAGATCCTATCAGACGCACATCAGCCCACAGCGGGTGGCCACGCATTCTGCCGCTCGATCAAGTAACTTCCGAATTTGCTAAAGACGGGCTGCAACCACGGACGTGGCTTGCTGAGGCTCTGCAGCCAAAGGCCTCTTATGACGTATTAGTCATGCACCTAGCCATAACAGTAACTTGCCCCATCTCATTGATTGTACTGCGCGTGATAACGGACTCACCATCCATAAATGGATGGGTCTGATATGGAACAAAGTATAAGGTACTTGGCCTGTTTAAAATAGATGCATAACTGTGATAGAATATAAGTAAGACATCCCTACTCTTTCGACTCTACCTCATCCCGAATCCTATCCGTATTTCCGTCTTCCCTTGATTCCACCAACCTCTTCCTGTCGGCATTGTGGGCCAGGTACGACAATCCCGCGCACCATACTACAAGTGCGATAGAGCATGCAATCATAGCCCACATTCCCCGCTGATTCCCTGTTAGCCACGACATTACTGGTTTCAAATTGGGCCGTTCTTCCACTCACAATGAACCATGGTGCCATTGAAGCACCGTAAAATAAAACACTCCACCACGCATTGACGGAGTTACTTCCCAAATTCATCCCAGCGAGCACGACACCTCGGAACATTGTTTCTTCGAACCTCATTGCATCATTGCACCATGCAAAAAAGGTTGCCTGACAGGCATACACCGAGCCCGCCCAATAGTATGCTGCGAAGGTCACTGTTGTTGAATGGGAATTTTCGGGGTGCTTTGACGCCACCAGAATCATGATGGAGGTAGAAATACCAACGAGCCCTATGAAATAGCCAACTAGATAGCGTTTACCGCCAAGAAAGTCGGTCAAGGTTGCCCAGAAAAGGGTAGATACTATTCCGACTGCTGCGACGCCTGTCGGATAATTATTCATTTGCGACACAGAGTACTTGTTGACTGGGTGGTTCTGTAGATATAGTGCCAGAAGCGAATTGGAGCTGAAGGATTCAGTTTCACCGGCGATGATCCATAGAACAACAAACCCCCACCAGTACCATGATGTCAAAACCTTCTTAGCGAAGCGGAGAGTAATTGGAGATCGGTCTGCAACTGGTGGCACACGGGAAATGGCCAGTACGCGTTCCTCTTCGCTGAGGTAAAATGCAGATGTGGTATGTGGTGTGTCCGGAAACAAAAAGAATCCATAGAGCGCGACTGGAATCGTGAGAAGTCCGTCAATGATGAAAAGCCAGCGCCATCCACTGAGACCATGACGGCCATTCATACTCTTGTGAATACCTGTTTGGATGAAGCCGCCGATGAAAGTTCCAGCAAGGCCTGAAGACGTAAAGATGCCGCTCCGCTTCCCCAGTTCGCGCTCTGTGTACCACGCGCCAAGGATGTAGTGGGTGCCTACAAATGTCGAGGCCTCGCAAATTCCTTGAAAGAAGCGAATAGCCATTATTGACTGTGGATTATGGGCAGATGCTGTGACCATGGTCAAGCCTCCCCAGAGCAGCATCATGAGAGGGAACCAAATGCGTGGTTTCACATAGTGAAGGGAGAGGTTGGAAGGGATCTGGCCTAAAATGTAACTGGTGACGCGATTAGCTTGGACCTTCGAATTGGGAGTTGGACATACCCAACTGTAAAACATGTATTAATCTCATTCAATTGGTCTCCAATGAACCCGAGGTCATCTTTCATACCAGAAACATAGGCATTGGCCAGATTGGATCGGTCGAGCTACAGGGGTGTTGGTTGGTCATAAAGCCAAGAGGGGAATTTTCGGCGGATGCAACGTACGTAATTGACGAAGTAACTTAGGCAACAAAATGTGAGAATGAAGAAGTCAATTTTCTGGATCAAAACGCGCTCGCCAGGCTGATATTCGACACTGAAGTAGTCGCGAATCCTGGTAAGGGCCATTGGAAAACTCTGACGGCAACCCCACCGCGCGAAACCGACGGTTATGGCCGAGTTAGGATGAATGCTGAAAGTTGTGGTGGCGGAAAGCGAAGTGGGCTGAATAGTTGTACAGCGTTACTCTAGTTACTTGGGAGTGCCGATCTATTGAGTCACGTTGGAATTTATTCTGGCCGATCAGATTGGCGGCGTTAGCTTTGAGGCTTGACAAGTTGGCGGGGCGCGCCTGAGACACCTTACCTAACACGGGCGGCATTGCAAGCGATTCACAGCAAGAGACGGTACAAGAATCACAAGTTCGGATGACTAGGCGTAATAGTGACTTGTCGAGTTCGATCTGCACACATAACAACTTGTACTGATCTTGCGCATCTCACGGCACAGTTGGGTGTGAACTCAAGTCCCCAGACTCTGTCGGTTTGCGGGGTAGAATAGTGAGGGGCGGTCAAATTGGCATTTTGCGAGCGGGATAAACAGTTCCTGCGCGCAAGGCAGGGGAGAGGCGCTCGGATCAGAGTTACCGCTCCCAGCTGCCCCATGGAGACAAGTTGATTATTTCCAGCGACTTGAAGATCTGTTCGGGTTAATCGAGCAAACTGGGTTGACCATGGTGGTGCGCATAGATTGCAATCCGCCAAATGACAGCCCAGTGTCCCAGAGTGCGCTAATTGGCTCTGAAAGTTGGCAGGGAACTGCTTATCGGCAGCCAATTTACGTCACCACCCATCCCAATAAACGTGGTGCCCTCCATGGCAATAACATCGTCCGGTTTATCGCCGTAAAAGCTTTTGTTTGACATCAAAAATATACCAATTTTCAGAGTCTTTGTTTCATTATCCAAAATGGCCAAAACCTCCGCAGTTCCTGTGGATCCTTCTGGTTACCAGACCACGGATGACGTTTAGCGATTAACGATAGAAAACAGAACGCTTCGCACGTTTTGGCATGAAATGTGTTTCTTAGGCCTGGATTCCATCAAGCCATTACGGCAAAGATCGCTCTCGAATCTATTAAGTAACGCAGCCTTTGTTGCCCTTATGCAATATGAGTCGGTTCACTGAAGGCATCGGCATAATTTGTCAGTGGGGTTGCCCAAAGTTCTGCGATGGAAGCACAGCACCTGCTACAAAAGGAAGTAGAGACCGCCGAGGTTGAATTACCATATGTAAAAGTTCACAAACACAAATTTCTGAATGGGACAATGAAACAGGGTATGCTTTAGCCGTTTTAATGAATGACTTGGGCAACTCTTGATCTCATGTTAACCGAGAATAACTCTGGTGAATATTCATCAGGTTCCCGGACATGCATGCCCTTAATTAGTGTCTGATATTAAGGAGTTTCTGACATCCATCCGGAGCCATTGAGAGATATTGGCTGCGACCGGGAGTTGGACATTTCTATGAGAGTCATTGACCGAGCGACCGGAATAATGGCGATCATCTAGCATAGATGAACCCCAGTCAAATTTAATAGTTTAGGTAAACATGCGCCCCAGTTATCAATTTGAAGGATAACCAATAGAACACCCAGCCCTTCAGCCGAGAACTACACTCAGCAACACTATTTAGCCAACGTTAGCTATTCCATTTGTTTGATACTGATGGGCTCCGACTACTATGATGTGGGCGGGCGTGATTTTGTCGCGGCCTAAAGTTGACATTTTGAGTTATCGGGCAGTCTTCTTGGATTATAACGAAAACAGACAGAGACTGTCATTCTATATGACTTGTGTTTCCGCCATTCTCGAGATTTACGGAGTTCAGACTTCAATAGTCATCAGGGCGTGTCTCAACATGCTCGCTATCGCAAGCATTCTCTTTGAAACGATTAACGGCACGGTTTTCGAGTGCCGTTTCTCGTTCAAGGTATTTGACAGGCCGGGCGGTGGAAATGGCGTCTTTATCTGCAGTGACAATCAGTGGCGGATTGTTTCGGTAGTATTCATCCAAATCTTCAAGAGTACGATTTGCTAATACCATTAGTTTCATAATGCAAATTAATGGTTGAAATAGGAGTTTACCTGTCTCTGGGTAGAGGAAATAAATGATTGGTAAAAATACCACGTTGAAAATGGTGAAAATCATCCAAAATTTCCACCCAATATTTTGAATGCCGATGGGTGTAATTTCAACAATGATAAAGTTTGTAATCCTGGATTAGGTATAGTTAGTCATGTCCTAATGCGATTGGGTTTTCTCCTACCAATTTGTTGCCGTCGATGCAGCAGCACCCTTGGTCCTCATGGCAATGGAGTTAATCTCTGTTGGGTAAAGCCACGGGATGCCTAGCATGCCAAGACCGAAAGCACCATAGTAGATGAAGAAAAATACTATAGAAGCTTTGGCAGCGTCTTGGCTGCCATTAGGTGGGCTGCCGTACCTCAGAAGGACCGTGATGATGGCAAACGATAATGCTTGTCCAGCAGTCGAGAGCAGCATCAGTCTCCGACGCCCCCACCGCTCCACAAGCGGAACTGATACACTAGATAACATCAAAAATGTGGTTGAGTTAACAGCAGTCAATAGACGAGCCAGACTATTTGATAGACCAACAAAACTAATCAACACTGTTGGCAAATAGAATCCCATGATGTTGATGCCTAGTGAAAGAGTTTAAAGTCAGATGAGGCAAATAATCGTGAGCTAAGCGACCACATACCTTCGAATTGTTGGATGAATTGGGTTCCTGCCCCTAGAAGGAGCCGGCGTAGCGGTTTAGTACCTCCAGACTGTGGCCGAAGAAGATCCTTCCATCGAATTTGATGTTCTTTCTCATACTGAACACTGTATTGAATCTCCTCGAGCTGTGTCATGACCGTCGGGTGCTCGATCGATTTTCCCTCCAGGCAGGCCAAAATATCGAGGGCTTCAGAATCGCGCCCGCGACAGAGCAACCATCTCGGAGACTCGGGAGTAAATGGAACCGTGACCAACAGAGCAATAATAAAAATGATTTGCAATCCAATTGGGAATCGCCAAGCTATAGCCCCTCCCGCATATGAAATGCCGTAGTTGATCCAGCTACATAACGAGTAGCCTGAGGCAGTGACCAACAACTCCAACATGACTAATTTCCCGCGCCAATGTGCAGGCGAGGTCTCGGTTTGCCATACAGGTGCAGTCGCGGTATTGATGCCGTTTCCAATTCTGTCGCAATTAGTATACCCTCACGGTACAATAAAAGGCTTGCACGTACCCAAGGATAATCCGGCCCACAAACATTTGCCCAAGACTGAATGATGTAGTCATCAGTATCGTCCCTATTAACATGATGACTGTGCCGATGAGGACAGATTTCCTTCTTCCCAAACCATCGCCAAGAGTGAAGGCGATAATTGACCCGAAGAAGCACCCGATGGCATAGATGGCCGTGATAGTAGAAAGCACCGTCGTCTTCTCTGGACCGACCAAATCATGTAGGACAAGGAAATCATCAGTCACAATGACACCACTAAATACCGCCTGGTCGTACCCAAACATCATCATATCGATGCTGCACACAAAATTCATCAACAATGTAAGACGTTTTCCTGTTAGTCCCAAATATGGGCGCTTCTGGGTCACTTTTTGCGCCATTTTGAAAGGTTGACCGCAGAGAATGACTGGGTAGATCAGGAGATTCGTATAAAATTCCCTTGACTAGTGTGATGCAAGAACTCATACGCAAGAAGTCTGTCGATCAGGCTTGTTGGATAGAGCGATATAAATACTTTTGACTGGGTTATCAATTCGGCAAATTCATCCGAGTCGGTACACTTGCGTGGGGGCTGGGTTTAGATGGATCGCCAAGGGGCCAATACAATCGGTCCATCCCAAGACAGAGACCTCATTCACCCTGATGTGGCGCTGTCTCATCTGACACGAGTGTGCACACTTGTCTTCCAAGCTGCAATGTCAAAAAAGACATTTGGCCCCGTAACATTCCAAAGACATAAGCCCGCCTTTTTGTCAAAGTGGTCGATCCAGGGTCAAGCGATTATTATGTAGATAGCCGGCATCGACGGTAGTCCGACGAGTTGAAGGGATATGAGTTGCTCATAGTTTCCAAGTAAACCTTGGCAGGTTTTTGATTCATCTCTTGGCAAAATTGTCTCCAAACTGTCGGCGGAACTTGTCTAGAAGTATCGTCCAATAACAGTGATGTTAATCATTCGAGCCATCATCCTACATCTTGTTCGCGTTCAAACTAAATAGCGACGCAGACTCTCAAACCACGTCATAGGGGCAACATATGTTTATGTATCCGTAATAGCTATAATTTAGAATCGATTAAAGGCGAAGGCACATGTCGTCACCTTGCCTACGAGATTGTCTCTGGCGTAACCGATTTTCTCGCCTCCAAGCATCGTAACCGAAACATCATGATATCACGCGTAAACCTCGACGAATTCAAACAGGGACTCGCCACATGTGGACCCACAGATTTTCTGATGGTCCATTACATACATAATGAATCCGGCTCCGCGTCTGGAGGGATTAACTGAGAGACACCCCGGGCATTTAAGACGCGAATAGCTAAAAAGGACTAAGCAACTTAGTTTGCATGGAATAGACTCCTTCTATTGCCTTATACAGGTACGTTTTTAAAAGCTTGGCAACGATCACATTGTTCACTCTTTCTCCATCAAGTCTAATATTAGCGACAGGTTCGGAATCAAAGGGCATTCTGACCGAAGCCTGTTATTTATTGGCTATATGGAGTTGTGAACTGACCGTTCAAGTTACGATTAGTGAAATCGATCTCGTCCCGTTACGGTGCCGTATATTGCCATAAATGCATCTGTACACGTCTAAAATTCTCATTGATCCATGAGCTGTACATACATACATTATCCTTCAGCTACCTATTGCAGTAGGACCACTGTGCTGTCTTCAGCAGGTGACATGTCATGTGTGCATAAGTGATCGAATGCCAAAATTTAGTATTGAGAGAGCTGACGCTATTGAAATGCTTTGTTCAACAGATGGTGGCTGGGCATCTGGGGTGTTGTCTGGTCTGTGCCAATGGCGCAATAAATTTCAACAGCCCAAAGCAAGTTATATAAGACGTTGGCCCTATTTATGTTTGATCCACAGGATCAATAAGTGGTTTGGAAGTGCCGAAAACTAAAGCCCAGAACTCATGACTTTTGTTACCCGCATGATAGCAGTTAGTGAATTGCAGATTTACTATAATGAATGGGATGTCACATCCAATGGCATATCCCGAAAAAGGCAAATGTCTCGCCCAAAACCGCAATATTGGCCGGGGAGGGGGGGGGGGGCAGGTTACTCCTGTTTACCAGAGTCTATAATAATGTGCGACATGGCTTTTCAATAAGGAATGGGGCAACCTGATCTTGCAAGTTGCCATGTAATATGAAATATCTACCATAGTAAGTAATGTTCATATAAACAAGTCAAGTGTAACAAAAAGAATCGAATCATACTATAGAGAGATAAAACTACACTTATCAATAGGAAGTGAGAGCTAATCGAGACGTTCACTCATTATAATTTGCCGATAATGGGTAACATGCATCTCTTGCGTGGGGTGGAATGGAGATTTTTAATTATCCAATCCTCCCTCGAAATTGAAGACGGGTTTTACGCCAACGAATGTACTATCGATCATGGAATGGTCGAGACTTTCAGATATAAAAGAACCGCCCTTCGTTTGCAAGTGGATATTTATATTTTCTGCTCCCTTACACTCAGAGATCTGAAATCGCCCTATATTCTTTCCATTTCTGTAAAATGTTCTGGGCTTCATTATGTCTCTCCGCTTCGCATTTCTCGGCCTTGTGACTATGAGCTATGCCAAACTACATCAAACTATCTCCCATAACCATCAACGGCATAAATATAACACCGAATTCTCATTCATTTACCCCATTAATCATTATCTGATGATGAACAAACTTGATGTTGGCTGTCTCAGCGATCGCGATCCACTTCGGGTTGAAGCGTCTAGTGACTTCGCTACTTATGATTGGGAATATATTGTTTGTAAAAATGCTTACGGTGGTCAGGCTATGACATGCTCCTCTCAAATAACCCCCGGTGTTCATTATTTATGGGTAATGGATGGTGCAACAAGCAGCATTGCGCTACAAATCTTGACCCCTAATGATTAGCAAAGTCGAGGCGCGGTCAACGCCACATCAACATTCATTGAGCTAAAGTGGCAAAAGGTATGGTTAAGCTGGCGCCGGCCACACGATTTGCTACCAGCCTCTTAGGCTATACTCTGTAAAAGCATTTCTGGCTGCCAACCTAGCCCTAAAGCTACAATATAACCGAATGCTCCCTTAGCTAATATTGAGAAATCACCCACGCTTCTCAAGTGCCTCCAGCCCTTTTATAAGTTTTTCTAGCTCCTGTATTTAACATTGAATTTCCTTCCATGCATTCTGTAAATGTTTTGGATGAGATTTGGCTTGTGTTGCTACTTGATTAATAATAATTTGCAAATCGGGGGTTCTTTTCTCTAGCACATTTAATATGTTATCTAATTAAATGATTTGTCTGCTTTTCATATGCCAAGGCTATGCTAGTTGAGTGCGATATGCAGGTCGAGTGTTCTGCTGTGCGCAACTGTTTTGTGGTGGTCGAGTGCTTTGTGACCTCCTAAATAGAGAAGTGACCAAATTAGATATGCTCGGTATCGCTTTGGATTTATTTACAACATGGCTCAGATGGAAATTCCTAAAAAACAGAAACAAAAAGTCCTGGAAGTTGTTGATCTTAAAGAACAATTAATTAAAAACAAGACCACCCCACGTGCTTTTTGCACCAAAATTTTAGGCACGGTGAATGATAAAATATTTGGGCCTATGTTGGTCACTGGTCAAATGACACAGACTAGCCAACCAAACAAGGCGGACCTTTTGAGGCCGATTGGCCAAGGTGGCTTAGATGGAAGGGAACAGGTTTTTCTGGACACACCCTCTTCCAGCAAACCATCAATGGTCAATCTCACAAAGTTCTATGCTCGCATAGTCATCCGAGTAACACGTGTCATACAGCTGAGACATAACAGATTACTAATCACATCAGCAAGACTCCTGTATGGCTCTCCCATGGAAATGCATGCAACGATGGAAGTAGCCCAAAGGTGCGTAATGCCAGTCTCTGTTGATCTCCGTCAGATGCGCATCAATGGTAATTAAGATGGCCAAGTGGGTTTCTTAGCATGTGCATATGATTGCTGGAAACTGATACCTTGCTTTAATCTTCTAACAAGAAATTAAGCATCTTCGAGTCACAAGGGGACTAGATAGACATCCAAGTACGAGTGGTATATGCCAACCGCGGTGCAATTATCTACAAGCCCAGAGCTCCACATCGATTCCCATTTTCTCTAGTTCTTGCGGTATCATTCGGCAGCTAAGTGCACATTGCGTCACGCTTTGCATTTTATGTGGTCGAGCCACTACATGCAGCATAAGTACCTAATGTTAGCTGCAGCGTAACTGTCCATTATTCAGCCCTCTATTGGATGGTTGATACCACAGGTATTCAGAAATACCAATAATGTGAAATTATACCTTCTCGGTATCCTGGCTCACGACACCATCAGCTTCGCCAACCGGTCAGCAAAACCTTCCCCGGATTACCCGCCCTGAAAGAAGGAAGAAAAGTCCTTCTACATTCCACAACGCGGTAATGTCAAACAAAAAGAAGTACTGATTCATTTTTCCATCAGGAATCGCGTTCCAAATACTTAGTACGACTAACATTTACTAGTCCTGCGACATGTAGGACCGGGCACTCTTCCCGGAGCTGAATGCAGTGAGGTTTTGGATGTTTGTGGCGTAGGCTTGCATGAGTAAATTGTAATTTAGGCATCAATGCCGTCACCAAATGATTTATCTCTTGAAATATTTAACAGTTTATGTTTGCCCCCAGCTCACCGACCGCCTCACCCCTTTCGACTTTTGTTACAGGCCTCTCCTAACTGCCAGCTCCAGTGTACCGCACTGCCCATCTTCACTAGCAGCCACTAGAATCATGTCGCTCCAAGTCACCACTGCACCTGGGGCACTTGTAGCCTTAGGTATCGGGGCTGGAGATGTCGCAAGCATCATTTCCTTGGGCCGTAGAATCGGAAACTGGTGGACCGGTCCAAGCGGAGACATCGACCTATTGAAATTGCTCGACCAGGACGCCCATGAGACATTGAAACGCCGTGGCCTCTTGGATATTCTCGCGTTCAATAAAAGATGGCGCAAACAAATTAGGCTTCTTGGCAATGGAACCCCGTTAGACCTGAAGGAAGGAGACATACAAGACGTGCTCAAAGACACAGACAAGTTGCTTGAGGTAATGTTCTTTATCATTTAACCGTAGGATATCAAATGTTGATTGACCTCGCCCAGGAGCTACCCTTGTTTACGGCTATTATGACTAGCCTGGTAGCAGTCTTAGATCCCTTCGCCGGCCGCAACGTTGTTCAGACATTACTGCACAGGGTTTTAAAAACCTTGCTCGCTCCCGCGGATGACGGCCTCGAAATTCTGCGCTCCCAGTATAATTCTCGACTCAATGCTTGGAGGTCAACTGCTTGCCTTCGTGGCTTCAGCCAGGCCGTCGAAAACTACAAATCTCAGTTGATCTATCAAGGCCAGGTTTTGCCTGGACACATGCCGGCGAGCGAGTCACCTCATATGGAAAGCTTTATTATTTGGTTATTAGGATCCAACGATCCTTGTTTCAAGACTGCTTCCTCCGATGTGGCTGGCGTCGCTGCTTGTCTCCGCAGTCTAGGGATGGATATTTTGCACGTCGAAGGGGTCGGGTTTCCACCTTCCGTACAAGGCCCCTGCAATGTCGTATACTCGGAGGAACCGTTTTTACATGATTCGGCATCGAGAGTTAGGGCTGGTACTGCCCTGCTCAACAGGAACGCATTAATGACGGTCCCCCTCCAAAACCCCTCAGAAAGTATCAGCGTTTTTCCAATCACCGCTGAAGCCCAAAACTTTTGTCGCATTGCATGGAAGGAAGGAATTATAGCCGCAGCTTCTGTCGCAATCGGAGTCCACAAATCATTCGATGAATCTATCCAAGCTTTCGATCTGGAAGAACGGCTAGCTTTATCCATCGACATTCAATACACAATTGTTGATGGGGGGCGGCCCGTTGAGCGCGCATCACCTGAGAAGATGGATCTGGCCGAAAGACTTGGATTAGTTCTAAATCAGGAACTCCTCGATGGATTGCAAAATTCATTGCGTCGAATGTCACCAGATCTTCTCTCTTGGTTGATTGGTACTACAGAAAGCCATCGGAGGAATATAGTCGGTGGTTTCGGCATTTCTGACCCGGAAATGACGGACGAGTCCAAGATAGTAGGCTTCTGTGTCTTTCAATCCTTTTTCATGGGGTACTATTACGATATATTTGGAAGACTTGTAGATACATCAACGTTGGCATTGCAGACTATTGAAGGATCCTGGGGCTTCCGATCCGATGACTTTCTCCGTTATATCCAAGAGTTGAAGAGTACCCTGCCTTCTGCAAGCAACACAGGACGCCGCCTCACATTATCGAGACAAGAAACTTTGCCTATCCTCGCCAGGCTTTTTCTTGGTAACGATGAGCATCAAAGTTTTATTGGCGACTCAGACCAGGGATCCACCCGGCGCACATATATGGGTATAGTTGGGAAGAGGTCTCTACTAATTAACAGTTTGTTGGGTAAGTGCTCCTCTCCGCGGGAAATAGGTGGTTTTACAATTATTGATGTGGATGTTGGTGGCATACCCCGGGATCACGACGGCCTGATACGTCCAGGGGTACGGGCCGAAACACTCGATTCAGACATCGTGGACAAAGAAAGACTAAAGTCTTTTACTAAATGTCATCTTCAAGAAAGGTCACCTGATGAAGATGTCACATTCAATATTGAGCCTGACTGGGATGGTAACCCAGACACTGCCCTTGTGTCTGTAAGATACAAGGGGCGGAAGATAACCGTGATATCTCCAATACCGTCAGACTGGGAGTTTTTTCGCTGCTACGTGCCCCCTGAACCTGGTAACAAAACATCCTCAGCAACGAAGCGATCTCGCTTAGATGTTGCAGTTGAGATGAACGTTTCCGACCTAATCGGAGATGGTAGCAGGCTTCTGGGATCAGGGCATACCCAAATTCCTGTCCTGTTCCAGGCTCTCGATCGACCGTGTTTGCGATATACCGCTGTGTCTCTGTATCAATACAGTTTTGTTCATTGTTTGGTGGCTACAAACAGTGTACATGATGTGTTACAGGGTGCCCTAGCATGGGCTGCCGAACCCAAAAGAAAAATGCGAAGAAATTTTGTGATAGTTGCTGGGATGTCGAAGACGAATGCTTCAAGTGAACTATTGAAGGCGGAAAGCGGTGGTTTTGGGATATATGAGGTCGGCCAATCTGGAAGTTCTATGAGATTTGGACGATTGGTAATGGATACAGATGGCGACTCTATTGGCCAAGCTTGATCAACTCAGGATTCTACTCTCGCCAGTTGTTTCTAGGAAATCAATAATTATTAGGACATCCATAGCATCAGACCAATATGCATTTTGATCATGTGGCCTAGTTGTCCCATCCATGCCTTTCGCGGCATGTTGCACCCAATGTCATATCTCATCATATACCATACACGGATACTTAGTTCACTTAGGAGGGTGATCTAGTGGGAGTAGGGATTGCCCGACTTACCCAGATCATGGAATTGGTGTGAACACAAGAGCTAATTGTTCATTTTCCTCCAGTCCCCCAGATGTTTACGAAAGCACAAGAGTAATCATGACCAAGATGGGAAGCTCGTGAAAAGTTGCAAACGAAATATATATGGATCGTCAAAAGACCACAACCCCCACCTGATTGGCGTGAACTGTAACCCAGGAAGTGGTACCGACCCAAGGTTGCTCGGCGAGCAGCTTCTTGGCATTTTTGTTCAAGGAGCAGGAGCAGAGTATTCCATCAGGGCAATTCCAAGCCCCCATGCAAAAGACGCTTGTGTGTATTGCTTGACCAGGTCGAACGATGGCAATATCCACAACATGTCAACTCCCAATTAAACTCACCAGTGGTCTGTGACATTCTCTATCTTGACTACTGGCCCCGCAAGCGCCCGAGTGCCTCTGTGTCTCACCATTGGTAGTTGACAGCTGGCTGCTCTGCACAAGCTAGTTAATCGCCATGAATCCTTTACCGGGATAGGGTTTCAACAGGAGGCACAGACAAAAACACAGGGCAGGGCTATCCGCGTAATGGGGCGGGATTGTGGGCCGGCCGCGTGCTCGCATCCGCGGGCGAAGCATGCCCAAAAATGCACTGGGGTGCCACCGGTGGAGGTAACGGTAATGTCAGCCGGTAATTGATGTTGCGACGTGCCGAGAGCGTCGGCCTGTTGAACTCCCACGTGTCAGACGAGACACGCCTCAGACCGGGCATGTCAAGCAGCGGCCGTACGTCGCCCGTTGGAGAGGGGGGGATTTGAGCCCCCCTTGATGACGAGGCGATGGACATGGGGGGGTCGTTGTGCGTATGCGTGTTGCCCAGGCGCTAACTACATTGTGCAAGATGTGGAAGGGCGGCCTGATTGGCTCGACTGGCTGCGGCTGGTGTGCGTGCTATGAGCGTATAGCGTATGGAGCCCTGATGCAGATCTCTCCAAGATGTGGGCGAGAGGCCGAGATTAAGAAACCCAATGGGCAAACATGACGATCCGAGAAGGAGGCACGGACGGTTTGCGCCGTGTAGCTGGATGTGATTGACGTGCTGTCAAGTGCTGTCAAGTCCCGTCAAGTGATGGAACCTTCAAAGTTATGACGGGTGGGTCGAGGGGACTCGATACTGACGCCATTGCAGAGAACAAGGTTGGGCTCAAAGCGTCGCCGGTTCAAGTCGAGACATGCTTGGAGGACTATTTCAACTCCTCAGACAGCGTTAGCTCCGTCACTGGAGGATCGGCGGCAGGAAAAAATTTGTCCAGTAGCGGGAGGCGCACCCTGGACCATGTTTCAAACTCGCCGTGTGTCAGGCTCCCCAGGAATTCGGCGAGGCGGGCGTCCCACTTGGCGGTCCGGTAGCCTTTTTTCCCAATTTCGTCCCACTTTTGTAAATTGTTGTGGCTTCCAGATGACATTTCGAGAGAGTCTGGATGATTAGTGTTGTCTTTGTGATCACGGTCTGGGTCTGGGTCTGTGTACATGGTGAATGGGTTGAGAGACTGCCATCGTCGTCGTATGGATGAGGCGGCCGGCCCATGGTGGAAGCGCCCACCGCGGCGGGTCTGGCCGGAGAGTTTTTACCAGAGAAAGCAACGACAAACAACCCCATATGGCGGGCGATAGAGCTAGAGGAAGATATGACGACAGAGTACCCGCGCGAAGCAAAGCGTGTTTGATGAGATGGATCCCCCTTATGAGAGGGAGCCGAGGCGCCAAGGCGCTGGTGAGGCGCGCCGAGCCCCCCACGGTGTCACGGCGACATGAGACTTGGGAAGGATCCTCTTATGCACACATCTGTGCGCAGCGTAAAGTTCCTCTCTTTTCTTTTGTTCTTCTCCGGATTATGCGGATCTAAGACTGCATTTCGGTCTCGCAGTCTGTTCTCTCACATCCTCGCCCCCTCCCCCTGCGCCGGCCTCGCAGTCTGTTCCGCGTAGCGCCAACGGGCGGAGCCGTCCCCATGACGAAGCAGCCAACCACGTTGAGCTGATAGCGGCGGCGGGATCAGTGACGGGGCTAGTCTGGCAGGTCAAGCGTACAACGATCCGTGGCTGCCGGTGGTTTTAGTGCAAGCGGCACAACTGCCATCGGGCGTGATTAATTTAGCTGGGCGCGCCGCCGGCTTGGAAGTGTTTCTGTTTGAACCACCCGTGTGTTTCTGTCTGTGTGCGTATATGTATGTGTATCCGTGTATGTGTGTGCAAGGACAGGCACAATTGTCCTGCAACCATCACACACAGTCACATCTACACGCACATCTCCCGGTTCGACAAGGGGCTGGCTGCTTCAGTCTTTCAGCTCTCCGTCCAAAAATACAATGGAGGCGGCCTGCTTTCCCGACCCCTGCAGCCGCCAAGCCCAATTTGTACGTAAATATGACCCGTCTCACCCCCCAGTGCTACCACACACGGCCCAGGAGGATGGGCTTGGCGGCCAGCAGCCGATGCGCTCCCTGTTTCGTTACATCGCAGTGCTCCTTCGGCCTTGAGGGGCAGAGCAAGACGGGTAACCAATGGGTACCCAGCAGTGAGCCAGTAGGCAGCCAGTATGCCGCCGGCGGGTAGCCAATGGATCTCCTGTCGCTCTTCAAACCAGCGCCTGTTGAGGCCTTGGCGTCTCTTTCGCTGACGTCACGTCCTGATAACCCGGACGAGGTGCTGGAGAAGATGGGGAACACGTGTGGTACGCCGTGCGAGGGTGCGAGTTTTGTTCTTGCCATCCCGTAATTTATCGCCTTCTCGCTTAGCTGAGAAGGCGATCAAAATACCAGCTGCGCATACATACGTGGACAATTCCCGCGTATTAGTCCCAAAGGATTCCCAGGGAAAAAAAGCACACATTATTCGCATCGCGGCCCACTTCGTCTGCTAGCGTTTCTGTCTTCGAGAGTACTTCATCTCTCTTGTCCCCAGAGACGCTCTTTGTCTCAGCCCCGACTATATCCATCGTTGGGTGCCCTGTTGCCAGGCCCGTATACACTCGTTTACCCCGCCCCCAACTGTCGCCTGAGCCGTCCTGTTCTTCGATTTTTGCAACTTTCTATGACTTGAGACGCTGGGACGATAGCCAAGATGGGCGCTGTCCGCTCCAACCGTTTCGCGCTGCTGGTCGCGGCCGTTTTCTTCACAGTCTTCATGGGCCTGGTGCATTTCCAGCTCGGAGATTCCACAGCCGCCTCTCCGGCCAGTCTGATGTGCGTCCTCCATTCCGCTCCGTCCCGTCCCGTCCCCGGACTCTGCGCACGCTTCACAGCAGAATCCGTCTGAAACCCACCATTAAATACTGACTATGTGCACCCAGCCCTGCAAATAAGAAGCCAGCAACTGCCGCGACGAAAGCCCCCGAGAAGCCCGCAAGCGCCCCGACGAGTAAGCCCGATTCATCACCATCTCCCGTGGCCAAAAAGCCCGAGCAACTAGGGACGGAGTCCGAACACCTCGAGACGGCTCCCAGCTACCCTACCGCCAACGTCAACGACTTTCGCCCCGAGCAATGGGTATTCCCCGCCGTCAAGCCCGATTCCGACGAGTATGCGTCCTTTGGCCACTGGCCCGACAAGCTCCCCGAGGAGAAGCATCCCTGGACCGAGTCTCTCGGCAAGCGACTCTGCATCATTGATCTTGAAAGCCGCAGCTTCGAGAACCCCGGAGAACTTTGGTCCGAGAGCATGACTTGGAACCGAAGTGAGGAAGTCCACGGACCATCCGGCGGTACCTTGAACCACTGGGTCTATTGTAGGATCTCCCGTTGCGATTGACCAGTACTCGTGCCGCGTACTAACGTGCATACCAATAGCCAAGATCCACGGTTATCAATACTACTACGTCAAGATCAACACTTACAGCGACCGCCGCGATTCGTGGAAGAAGCCATCGGTCCTCTCCAAAATCGTCAAGAACCACGATGTCTGCATCTTTATCGATTCCGACGCCATGTTCAACCACCTGGAGCTGCCCATGGAGTGGTTGATGAATTACTGGCGCATCGACCCCGCGCACAACTCGCTCGCGCTTCCCTACGATCCCGACACCCAGCACAACCGGGACCGATTCGGCAACCTATTCCTGAACACCGGCTTCATGATCATGCAGAACAACTCGAAGCTCTACGAGATTTTCAAGGAATGGGACGACTGCGCCAACGATGGAGGCAAGTACCCCGAGTGCACCGAATTCCGAAACCGTAAGGGTTGGCAGCCTACCGATCAGGGTGGCTTCGGCACTTTTATCCGGTACGACTACCCTAAGGACATTCTAGAGCTGCCCTGTGCCGAGGCCAACGGATTCCCCGAGAGCAACACCGGCTGTGACGGCAAGTACATCAAGCACGTCTGGCTCGGCAAGGAGGATAGGCTAGTCCAGGCCGTCGGTGCCGTGTTTCCGGGCGTCCTACTAGAGACGTTCCACAAGCAGTTCCTCCAGGAGAAGGACAGCTTTTATACGACAGAGGACGAGCTCATGGCCGACGGGCCGCCGTTCTAATTTACACTTTTTTTAATAATATATATGCACGAAGGGTCCACCCGATTATCAACGGTGGGAAACGGCGCACACAAGAACGGACAGCGCCCGGTGGGGTTAGTTCTCCATTAATCCGTACTGGAAAGGAAAATTTGAGAGGACGCGGTCGAAAGCACCGCCACTTGGTTCATGAAAAAAAAAATTTATAGGATGAACGATAGTCACGATGGTTAGATTCCAGATGTTTGACATATTGGCTACACGGATGGTCATTGTTTTCCCCATCATTATTGTATATATAGATCTACTCGGCAAAGGCGTACCGAAAGTAAGACAAATAAAGTTTAACAGGCCAACATTTACAAAAGGCAAACCCAAATGTAGTAAAAATACTGGCCACTCCCAATAAAATGATGTCTCGTAGTGTTTGGTGTTGGGTATCCTGGCGACGAACAAAGTAAAACGTGTTTGACGATCGCGAAAAAGCACGGAGTGCTCTAGGGTAGGTCTCGCGTCTGAGCCCCGGTAGAGTGTCGGTACCTTGAGCCATACCTGTCGGTCTGTATCCGTTAAGTCTTTAGAATATGGAGCTTGTGATCAGGTTTATGATCAATTACGATTGCTGTGGGTTTTATCATGCTAGTTGTCGAAGACGTTGTCGCTTGTGAACTTCTTTCTCGACCTGATTCTGAGTGTGCTTTATCCCTCGTTGAAATAGAGGATGATGACCATGACTTCTTGAACGCCATTCCGAGGCTGTTTTCGGTAGCTTTCCACGTATTTATATATTATCCCTGGGCGGGGAACCGGGAGTGGTTATCCCTTTGGGGTGATAGCTCTGGATTGTCTATGGGGAATAAACGAAAGTGAACGGCGCAGCGATGGAATTTAGACAATGTCTCATAAAGTATTTCACTCAGAAGGCTATCATCTACCCAAGCAGACAAGATTGACATTCATTGGTTGAAATTTGTCTCGGATATTCTCCGCTTATGATTATCTTTGCAAGAGTAGTGGCCATGCGAGTGGGAGCCAAGAGACACAACAGGGCGAGGTGCTTTCTTGTAGCCTGCATGTGTCAATCATAATTCTACAGCCCATTCTAAACCCTGGACTAGTCCTCCCTCGCGGTGCACCTTGGCAAAAAAATCGCGTCTATTAGTAAGATGACAGCCAAAACGAAGACAATGCGCTCAAGGGCGTTGACAAAAAGATCGGCCAGGAGATGACAAGTCATTGATCGCCAAAGTGTTGCATTCCGACCAGTGATGTCATTGGGATTGAACTCCTCCTTTGCTGAATCAAGTAATATTTTTATGAGACTCTTTGAGTTTGGATATGCATGCAATTGGCCTATGGAATAGAGACTATCGGTTCATTCGCATGAAAATAGGATCCTCGATAATAATCCTTGCCTACTTTTACTGTTGCCAATGTAGAGAATGCTCCGAGACAGTCGGCTATGCAAGGCTGGAATGAAGAAGCACTAGTCATGACAACTGATATATATATGAGTCGAGCTTGTTGACTACACATAACAATGCTCCTCGATGCACCTCACCTAGGGCAGATCAATCACCATGTATCTGCACAACATTGGTTTCTGCTCTCTGTTCATAGGTTTAGCCACATCTTTGACAGTGCCCAGCCATAACGCATTATCCTCAGCCCCGACAAAGCCAAAAGGTCTGGACTGGGCACCATGCTCTTCTGAACTTTTAGAGGCCACGCGCGCAGATCCCGATGCGACGATGGATTGCGCAGTACTCCAAGTCCCCTTGGATTATTCATCGAAAAGCAGCAAGTCCATCGACCTACAGTTGCTCAGAGTGAAAGCTATCAAGAAGCCATTCAAGGGAAGCGTCTTGTTTAATCCTGGTGGGCCTGGCGGGTCTGGAGTCGAGATTCTGGCAAAATCTGCAACCAGTCGTCGCAAGTAGGTGATTTGACTCCGATCATGTAATCTTCACTTACAAAACGACCCCAGCCTTCTTGGTGGACATTTTGATGTGATTGGATTTGACCCGCGGTAATTTAATCGCTTTGAAGGCTCTGTATTTCACGCCGCTCACATCCAACCAGGGGTACTGGCCGGACTATCCCGTTCAGCTGCAGTGATTCTCCGGCCTCAAATTCGACCATTTTTTCTCGGCAGGATAGCAAATCCCTACCACAGCTTGACCCCTGGGAAATGATCACGCAAGAAACTTGGGAGCGGCAAGCGCTCTACGCCGATGCATGCTTCGAAATGCAAAAAGAACATGGCCGTTATATCGGGACCCCATTTGTGGCTCGAGATATGCTTTCCATCGTGGATGCACTCGACGAGGGGGGCAAATTGAACTATTTGGGATTATCCTATGGCACTACCTTGGGACAGGTTTTTGCATCCATGTTTCCTGACCGCATTGGGCGCATGTTGCTTGATGCTAATCTGCTCGCTGACGATTATGTCACGACGCTGTCGAGTCGAACCACGCGGGACACGGAAAAATGTCTGATGCATCTCTTCGATGAATGCATCCAGGCCGGCCCAGGCATTTGTCGATTGGCCGATTACTCGGGTCCTAATACAACGTCGCAGGATCTAAAAATTGCTCTCACGGAGCTTTTTGAAGAGCTAATCAACAGTGATACTCTTCCACCAGACTCGGGCCTTCCTCGCATGACTTTCCCCTATGGAGGACTCTCTATTCTGGGTAGGCTGAAGAGTAGCATCGCAAATAGCCTGGGTGGGCCGACTGATTACCCAACCGCTGTGGAGATTATCTACTATGCTCTGAAGCATGACTGGAGAAAGTCCTTCAGTGCCGTGAAACCCGAGAAGCCTTCTAAGTGGAACCGTGGCGAGGATGCGTATGATGGTGTCCTATGTTTGGACTCTTCGTTCCGGCCGAAATCACTGATTGATCTATACTCAATGATCCGGACACATCTGGCACAAGGTTCATTTGCGGACACCGGCATGTCCCGGATATTTCATTGCAGTCAGTGGCGATTTAACTCCCCGGAGAATATCGACCTCAGCAAGCTTGAAAACGTCACGACGAGTTTCCCGATTCTCTTCATCAACGGCATATATGATCCAGTGACACCTGCGTCCAGCGCGTTTGAAGCTTCTTCTGCGTTCAGAGATAGCCGTGTTTTGTTACACGAGGGTGTTGGTGTAAGTAATATTCATTATTGGCATAACTCCCTTCATCTAACTTCTCTACTACAGCATGGTATAGGCGCACACCCGTCCAACTGCACCAGAGATGCTGTGCGTGAGTACTTTGAAGACGGTACGCTACCAGAAGTCGGCACCGTCTGCAAACAACCAATTTCAGCGTTCAAATACCTGCAGCTATTGGAGAAGTCGAATAAGGCACAAGGGCTTCCTGGCGGCACTGTTTAGTGTACCTTGGTCAACTTTCACTGGGCTGAGTGTGCGGGATATCATTTATGGCGATGAACTTTGTGTTATGCAACCACAGGTTAATTGAATAGCTTAATGTAAGAACCTTTTATTGCAAAATTTTGATCGGGGGTGCACCCGGATTTTTCTGCAATCTCGCGTAGGAGAAGTGTTTGAGCTCTAACCTTTTCCCACATAATTCGATGGGGCGACCTGCTGGCTGCTTGATTCGACATCAGGCCAAAACGTCAAAAATCCTTTGATGATGAACTCCCATGAGTTGCTATACGGAACGCTAAACCTTTCACAGGAGCGCTAGTTTGGTTCAATTCAGGTGAACTAGGGAATGTTTCCCAGACGGGTGGCTCCAAACCAGCCCTGAATCCTTCCAGATGGGTCTGCTTACGACGCTTGGACGATGGGAATACCGAGATCCACACCTTATAACCGGGCACAGGGTCCTGCTAAGACCTGTCAAGAGACGTTGTGGCAAAAACAATGTAGGTAAAAGGTGCCATCGACGCAATGGTTTCAACCACGGGTAGCATGTTACTATAAAATAACATCATAAATACTCATATAATACTAGTCAACAGTACTCTTTACCTCGCCTCTCGCCTAATTAAACATCAACTATTGAGTGCTTGAGGTGGGTTTGTTGCGATCTCGCCAGCATATCCTCACTGTCATCCCCCACTGTAATCCGGAGCGGGATGGCGGAGAACACCGCTCTGGTGGTAACAAGGTTGCATTCGCGTGTAAAAACAAAGCAAATCTTTCTCCGACCTCTTGGTTTGTAGGATGTCAACAAGGGTCTCCTTGCCACCCACCAGCGCTAGGAAACCACCCGAACCCCCCGACCAACACCAGGGTGGTGGCCCGGGATGGTGAGCCGGTTGATGCAGGAGTGAGAATGGCCCTGTATCGACATGTCAGGAGTGCAGAGGCGCGGGAGATCATTGCCAGTTTGATTGAGGAGTCCCAAGAAGCCCGTCATTGCTTTTTCGGTGTTGGAAACATATAACGATTCAAAGGTAGTCGTTGCCGGGAGGAAAGCACACCAGAGAGCTAGATTGTACGAGAGTCGAATGAGCCGCTTGATTTCGAAATGGCGCTGTGGGAAGCAGAAGACTACGGCATTCTGGCCGATAGGACTTGCTGGGCTTTGTTTGGAGTCACCACCGGTTTGTTGTGTGCTGATCGTCCACCGTCGGCTTTGGGCTAACGTCGAACTTGCTAGTCATTGTGGCGCTTCGAATATATTGTCGAATCTTCTTCGGTCAAGGAAAACGAGGCGGTCTCGGAATCGATGACTACATCACTATTTTCTGCGTTGCCGCCCTCCTTCTGACTTGTATTATTGTCACGATCGGATCTCATTATGGCCTCGGACGACACATGAAAACCTTGGAGCCGGATGATCAGGTTCAGGCACTGAAATGGAACATAATCATCAGTTCCATCCTCATCTGGACCTTTTCACTGCCAAAGTTTGCCATCATCGCCATCCTGAAACGCATTCTCGACTACGGACTCAAAACAACGATCCTCTTCTGGGGACTCGCGATTACCTCACAAGCCTGCATCTTGGCCACTTCGGTTTGGTGGTTCAAGCAGTGCGATCCAGTTGAGTATGGGTGGAACAAGTCGATCGAAGGAAAGTGCGCCAGCATCAGCGTGATGGCTGATCTTGGCTACTTCACCTCTGCATACTCGGCTTTTCTGGACATATTCTTCGCCCTCTATCCAGTCCCGTTCATCATGAAGTTGAATATGCCACTGAAGTCCCGAATTGCGGTTTCTGTAGCACTTGGGTTGAGCATCTTGGCTTGTATCGTTTCCATCTACAAACTTGCAATTTTTGGCAGTGTTTTTGAGGTCCTTGCGCAAGACCCAACTTGTAAGTACTACTTCGACATTTTTTTTCTTGAACTCTGATTTGCGAATTTGTCTAACAATTTCGAACCTGTAGATCCAGTGCCCTATCTTGATATTCTCGGCGTTTCAGAGGGATGCATTTTAATCATCTGTGCCAGCCTGCCAGCACTAGGCCCTCTATTTCGCCTCGCCAGAGGCAAACTCAGTAGCACCTATGGTAGCCAAGGTAGGTCTTCGCACTTGGGACAGTCTGGTCAACACCACTCAGCTTCCGCAAGTGGCAGGTGGAACAATTTCAGAGGAGGCCACAAGTTGGAGGATCCAGAAAACGGGTCTGCGGCCATGGGTTCAAGTGTGGACGATATTCCTCTCGTCTCGCCAAGACGTGCCTCAGCCAATATTCATAAAACGGTGGAGTTCACAGTGGGTTCGGAGAAACGTCAATCAGCCGATTTGTAGCAGGTGGGAAACGATCCCCTGACCGGAAACCCCTCAATGGCAACTGTTGGTTGATAGTATGATATGTAACGGGATATGATAGCCCTTGATTCCTAGATAGCAATGTGATTGGCCGATTGGAGGTCCACATCCATGGCGCGAGCCTTCATTACTGGGGGACGTTGGCTGTTCCTTGTCCATGTGGGGAGCTGAACCTCCGAGATGCAGCAAGTTTAGGCGTAGTTTTCGCTCAGCGGATACTAATAGAACCCCGCGGAGCCGACAGTGTGGCCCGGATTTGAGACAGCCTTGAGGATCCCCCGTACACACTAAGCTGCTTATGCTTAGATCACCGGGGGTCAGGGCCGTAGGAACTAGCTCTAGCAATCATTA
Source organism: Calonectria multiphialidica (assembly GCA_020623665.1). Classification (NCBI taxonomy): domain Eukaryota; kingdom Fungi; phylum Ascomycota; class Sordariomycetes; order Hypocreales; family Nectriaceae; genus Calonectria; species Calonectria multiphialidica. The sequence goes on along the minus strand of JAHVYC010000035.1, from coordinate 441,584 downwards.
CCTCCGGTGAGTCCCTTGGGAAATACATCGCCCGCGTGCTTAAACCCGGCCTTTACGAAAGGATCCAATATGGCATGGCAAGCGAAATGGCGCCGTTGGTCGTGGCACTGTTCAGCGCAGTACTAGGTGCCGCATTTCTCCAAACATGTCTATTCTCAATCCATTAATACGGCCGTCTTCCTGATTGGGTTTCTTTTCTCGGTCCTCTTTCCCCTCCTTCATCAGTATATTTCAACAGAAAAAATGTCCGCAGACAACCTTCTCGCCGCCCTGGAGGGCCTAGATGCCAGCTCCTTTGCCAATGAAACCGAACGAGCCCGGGCCCGCGATGCCCTCTTTGAGACTCTCAAGAAGGTGCAATCGCCCTGGGACATTATTTGGCAACACAACTGGGTCAACCCAGCCACAAACGCATCCGTCAAGACACTTATTGATGCTGGAGTGTTTGATAAATGGGCTGAACATGGCCACTCCCCTATGACTTGTACCGAGCTTGCCGAGCTCACGGGTGCGGACGATTTAGTAATCAGTATGTCGTTTCTCTCCAGCCAGGCCTTTACCAAGCTAACGGACACATTTGTACAGAGCGCATGATGCGACAGATTTCTGGACAACACCTCGTTATCGAAACGGCCGAAGATACATTCGCACCCACGCCCTGGGCTAAAGCTTTGGCTGCCGACCCCGCTCTGCAGTCAGTGTATGGCCCATTTTACTTCGAAGTCAACAGCGCCATGTTCCGAACGTTGCCATATTTCCTAAAGAAAACTGGCTTCAAAAACCCGACCGATGTCAACAACAGCAACTGGCAGCATTTGCACGGGCCCGAGGCCAATTTCTTCCAGCACCTTGGTTCTGACCCCACTATAACACGAGGGTTCAATGATGCCATGGAATGCCATTCCAAGTACAACCTCACACCTTGGCCGGAGGTTTATCCTACCGATACAATTGTATCTGCAGCAAAGCCCGACCGTGCGTTAGTGGTTGACGTGGGTGGCAGCAAGGGCCATGACCTGGAGAAGTTCAGTTCGCGTCATCCGGACGCCCCAGCGGGTAGCCTTGTTCTGCAAGATCTTCCCGACATTTTGAAGGATGTTAACCCCTCCTCGGCAATCACTATACACCCTCACGACTTCTTCACACCCCAACCCATTAAGGGTGCTCGCGCTTACTTCATGCACAACGTGCTTCACGACTGGGAAGATACCAAGGCAATTCAAATTCTTCAACACATTGCTAGTGCTATGGAAAAGGGCTACTCGAGGCTACTCATCCACGAAAGTCTGGTGAGCAGCAACAAGCCGCTCGCGCGAGTGACTACTTCTGATATTACCATGATGGCGTGTTTGGCTGCTAAGGAGAGAACCGAGGGCGAATGGCGAGAACTAATGGAGAAGGCCGGCTTGCAAGTCATCAATATTTGGAGACCCCCGCAATCTGTTGAAAGTATTGTTGAGGCGGAGCTGAAATAACTTCAAAGAATGTGATCTGATCTGAAAGACAAGCTGGTTGTATTGGTTCTTGTAACAACTGCAATGTTCGTGACGTATGAAGTAGTGCATATAATAATTAAATTTTGTCATAAAAGATATCACGCATGCAGATCCTTTATTTCGTATACGATTGGGTGATGCGTCAACTGTTATTACAACTCACCTCAGCGCTTTTATGCCACTACGGCCACGTTCGAGAACCTACAAATGGTTTATGGATATGCAAAAGCGGTAACAAGGGGCTGCTCAAATTCGATTTTGCAAAAGGTCTAGTTCCGTTCTGAAACATTTGGCAGTTTTGCTCTATGTCGTGGACCCTTCTCTGAAGCAGAGCCCAGGGGTTGTCCAGAGGGTCTTCCATGGTCGGGCATAACTCCAACCCTTGGCAAAGCTTCATGCTGTACTGCTCCGAGTTTGCAGCTTCACCACGCCTGATGGCATCAATCAGAGGCATCATATCAACCTCTGCGGGCGTGTCACTGAACATCGGGTCAAAGCCTTGATAGGGGATGTACGCTAGTTGATAGTCATAAACAGCTGGCGGCGGAGTATCGGCCCAGGGCGCAATGATCACCAGTGTTTTCAGAGAGGCACAGTACTGTTTAACCCGATCTATTGTCTTGTAAAGCCGTGTCCAGTCGGCAGGATTGAGAACCAAGTGTTGGATGTGGGGGAAGAACTCCTGGCAGATATCGGCACGCTGCATGAGCCTCCGATCAGCCGATTCATCCCGGAAAAAGACCAAGAGGCGGACAAAGTCGACCCATTCAAGGCACTTGACGTTTGTTTTAGTAAGTTGCGTCACTTCACGAGCCTCATGACAGGTTTGCTGAACAGTCTGGCACCTCGAGCCAACGAGTTTGATACTGCGGCCATTTCGTCGGAGGGCAGCGAAGGCCCAGTTGTCTTGAAGGGCGTTGTGCCAAATTTGCTGGCGGATTTCTGGGGGAAGCTTTGGAAATAGTGAGAATATGTGGGCCATAATGTTGAGCTGGAGTGGCGTGCAGTGTTGGTTGTGAGGAGCGGAAGAGAGTTTGGTCGTGAAAATGGAAACAAAGACTTGATCTCCTGATTCACGTTCATCCACCGATAATTGCGGGTATGGGGACGGAGAGTAATCGATGATGGAGGTGCAAGGGTGAGAATGGAACAAACAAGCGAAGGATCTCGACTCTCTGCCACGTTGGTGGGCGTTGTTAGACGTTGGTGGATGGGAGCAACAGGTGGCTTGCTTTTCGGATGCACATTGGATGAAGCTGGCCAGTGGGTCGGTTAGCCCCTCACGGTGAAAGTCTAGACTTTTGGTGTACTGCTTGTTGGATGTATGCAAGCTTAAACCCAAGGGCCTCAGCTTTAGCCCAGCCTTGTTAATGGGAATAGATTCTAGCTTGCTTGAGCTTGACATTCGAGTATATTGGTGTTTTGTAATATCTTATCTATGTCTATGTCTATACTCCTGTACTTCTATAACCAATCAATGTAGAATCATCTATCCCATCTAGTTTGTCTAACTCCGGCATATAATAAAAGAAGTAAATGTACAGAAATACAGCTTTTAGTACCTGGTGATTCCAGGTACCTCAAAGCACCACTTTCCATGTGGTAAAGGATGAAACTATGAAACTGAGGGACATGTACAACATTCGAGAGTCATCGCTCAGGTCGTACGCCATTGCCAGCTTCCTCACGATTGACCCTGCAACAATGCCCATCCAGATAATAAAGAATCCCATTTCCCACCAGTCTTTCCGAAGGGTTGATGATCTAGACAAAGCGCTAGCTGATCGCATGCTGGTTCCCCAACCATCAGCAGTCATTGTTACCAGGCTCCAAAGGTGAATAGCTGGAAGTGGAATGTAATAAAAGATGATACCTGGAATGACCCAAAGATACATCTTCAGGCTCATTCTCTGGGGGTTTCTAGCCATGTTGTAAATCGCTCCAAAGACGAGACGCATCATGATGTCGAACATGGACATGACGATCAAAGTCTTAGCCGTAAAGAAGTAATATATGATGGAAAGACATGCCAGGGTTGGACCAGTTTCACGTCTTGCTGTTGCATAAAAAATGAGTGGATGGTTCATGAGATAGACCTTTGGCTGGAGGAGAGATTCGACATGAGTTGACCGTCCCCATCTAACTTGCTGCATGATCCATCTACGTAGAGTTGTGGGAGTTTCAGTTGTGGTCAGGGTATCTGAGGTGAACACCACTCCCCAGCCACGCGTGAGAAGGCAGGTAGTGAGATGTCGGTCTTCATTGATGATCTATTGCTGGATTAGCTTGACATGCACAGGTATATAGGATAATTGGGATTGCTCACCATACGCTTGCCCCAGATTCTTTGTAGATACCAGGGGATCAGGATTCCTGGAAGAGCCGAGATTCTAAAGAGGGTACTCGGGCCACTCTGACAATCGCTGGTTGCGGTGGCAGCTGGTGCAGATCGGGTGAGGTATAGCTCGCCCCAGTAGACGGTGGAAGACAACTTAGTGACTGCCGTCTCATCTTCATTGAGCACACGCAAACCGGAACTGGCTCCTCCAATTCTACCGTCTCCGGAAATAGCTGAAACGGTTCGCTCGATGGAGTCAGGCAGAGGTAGCGTATCCGAATCTGATGACCAAAGGAACTCGACACCGATGATTTCCGCAATGACGACGGCAAAGACGTATGTGGTAAACATGATGCCTTTTTTGTTGATGTGCTTTTGCTGAAGACACAATCGTCGTATGCCATCAGCACCACCAAACTCGATCTTCTCCTTTTCAAGCGTTTTGCGCGCAAGATAAACGCAGTGTCGCAGGGCGAGCTCGTGACACTCCTTTTCGTTCACTTCCTGGCCATTTCTAATTCTCTCGTTTATAATATCGGAAACGTATCGCTCTGCTATCATCCCGAGCGGTTCGGGAACATGGATCGTCTTCGATTGGTGGGGGAAAACCTAGACCTGGTCAGCGATGTGGCCAATGGGCGTCAACAGGATTGGAATTGCCTTCTCAAAGACACGAGCCATGTCTTGATCCTCCTCTTCATCGCCATCTATGCCGATTAACATGAAAACGACCTGTCTGGCTGCCTTGTAACTCTCCAGGGCTTTTGTGAAAAGGACTGGGTCTTCCCTCCATCCAACAACGGCGGCGATGCAATCGAGTCCGGGAGATGAAGGCTGTCTTTCCAAGTCATGCTTCTCGGGATCTAGGCCACCACTATGAAATGGTTTGGAGGCGATGCGCATTCGTCTGCCTTCATTAATGAAGCGATTGAGTTCCGCCAAAGCGATCAGAACGATGAGGTCAAGCGTGGCAGGGTAGTGGCATCGAGATGATATCACATAGTACAGTGGCATTGCCACCGTACACCCAAGAATGTTGAAAAGCTTTTGGTTCCATGTCACTGGCCGATCGTGCGCGAAGGCAACTGGCGGAGGATTTCTCGGATCGTACTTTTCCATGCTTTAGGTTATGTTGTCGCCACGGGAGATCAACCACCGATCATAGCCTTCAATCTAAAGTGAGAAAGGTAGAAAGTTCAAACCCCCTGAAAATGGCAGATCAGTAGGGACTGGATAAATTCCCTTTTAAAAGAAGTTGAGTGAGACCATTCTGACTAGTGCGGCGTTTCCGAGATCCCTGAACGGTATGTGGGCGTAACAGCAACCCCGGGTTGGAAAGACTCCAGAAAACATAAAATGGTACAACCGGCAGCTTGGTACACCGCCCGGCGCCATGTAACGCATGCTGCGTCGTAAGACCGGATGTCGGGTCCATTGGTTATCCTCCTTTCAGTATCGCGCCCAGGTCCCTGGTTTCTGGTTTCTGGCAGGGTACCAATCAGATGCCACCCTGCACAGATCACTAATTCCGTATTCGAACGAGATGACCCAGAAAGCACTGGTGAGTAATTATCCCTTGCTATGTAGCCTAGCCTGGTAATAGGAAGTGCCGGAACCACCACCAGGTCAAGTGGAGGCGAGTGAGATGGGGCGAGGTGCAGGTGTTTGAGCGGTAATGGGTCACCAAGGATAAGGAATCTGCCGAGCCCACAGTTCCCGTAGGACAACAGATGGATTCTTTGATAGGTCCAGGACAAGGGGCGTTTGAGACGTGTCAACGGCCACAGTTTCAGGCCGGACCAAAATAATTTTTTTACTATCGTGTCGGCGGAGGGCGATTACCGCATTTGTCATGCTGAAGAAATACTAAATCCATACTACGTATGAAGCCTCCGCTGGTACTATGGCCCATAGAGACCCTGAGACTTGGCTATGGGGTTCGTAATGCAAGACTTGGCAGTTTCAAAAAGGAGTAAGACTGTCGCTAAGCGATTCTTGAACCCACCTTGGCTAGCGGTGAATCAGACCATATGACTAGTCAGCCTTGACATAATCAACGCTGGTTTATTAATGCCTCGTTTTTAAGTGTATAGTGAGTATGAAAAAGCTAAGATAGGAGTTGCTCGTAAATAGAAGAGAAAAAATAATACTGGGGAAACAATCCTGGCACGGGAGAGAGCCTCAAGCAGAAGCGATCTGCAACCGATGATACCATTGCCCGTTTTGGTCGTTGTTCGGCACATGGTTATTTAGATCCACACATTCATTACATGATAGACCCACGATTATAATTGTGCCGTCTGGCAAGGCGAAGGACGTGCATCGTGTGATAGCTGTCGCGGCCTCGCGAGTTCCTTTCCAAGAGCAGATTCTAGGCCGCTGACTCCGCGTAACTATCATTATTTCCGCCAATCACCAAAAAAAGCTAATCGGACAGAACGGGACAGCTTAATTCGCTTTCGTGATCAACTCGGAGTCGCGAGCCGGAAGAATGTGGCGCAGATCATGAAGCGCCTTCCGAAGAACCAGGGGCGGGTGGCCGGTTGCATATCATCTCCCGGGACTACGCGTTTTCTGCCATTCGAAAGTTAATTTTGAGGACCCTTGAGCCTCCATCCGTGAAGAAACACGGCGAAACCGTGCCGTTCCTGTTGCAATGCTTGGTCAGGGCTAATTAGAGTTTCTCTAGCTGTTTTCTCGGTAGAGGGATCCCTGTCTTCGTGATTGGCGAGATTGACCTAGCGTCTCGAACTGGGATCGAATCGTCACATATTCGAGACCACCCCTGGTCCGGTTGTCCTTTTTCTTGGGGCGGACTTTGCCAAGACAACCAGCGACCAGGGAGATGTCCCGTGCCTGATCGGCTACTTCCTTAAAGTTCCCATTTTTTACGATCAGACAATGAATTCGTAGACGTAAGCTACATGCCTGTCATAGAATAAAGTTTTGATGATCCTGGTCTCTGCAAGTCGCTTAGAATCATGACAGGTATGTGGGCTGCGTGTGAGCGAGAAATATCCCCGTGAGAAGTTCCCTATTTGAGGAAATTGGAAGGACTAGGCGAAAATTTGTCAGAGTACTGTGACATGCTATCTGGAGGTCCTTGGCCCCAACAACTTGCACTCCTTTGCCACTTTCTAGTCGAGGCTTGCTTTTCCGTGAATGCGCAAGACCTAGCATGTCTTTCTACAAGAACAATCGCGGGGTGTCGCTCGCCATTGTAGCAGCATGTATTGTGCTCTTCCTTTACATGCTGGCCGATGCTTTTTATGGAGATTCGATTCCACAGCTGCCCAAGGTCAAAAATGATCCCACCGAGGGAGTGAGCACCCCAACCTATGTGCAGCCATCGGAAACAGGCAAGGCGGCGCCCCCATCCGCACCCAAAAAGATCGATGCATCTGATGCATCTCTCACAAGAGACGATGTGTTGGTCATTATGAAAACCGGCGGCACGACGATGTGGAATCGGCTGCTGATCTACCTAACGACGATTTTCGCGGGAGAAGACACGACAAACAAGAACTTTGTCATTTACTCGGACCACCCTTCCCAAATCGGCAAATTTGAAGTTATTGATGTTCTCGCCAACATGACCGCGGAGGCCAAAGCAAAGCCAGACTTTGATGTTTACCGCCAGATTTCCGAGTACATGGACTACAACTACTATTTGGAGCAAAGGGGCCTTGAGGGCGATGAATACGGCCCCGCCGGAGGCTGGATCATTGACAAGTATAAATTCGTACCCATTATGCAGCACGCTGGCTCAAACTACCCGGATGCCAAATGGTACATCTACATGGAAGATGATGCATACCTCTTCATCCCAAATGTTCTGAAATACTTATCCAAATTTGATTGGCGCAAGCCGCACTATCTTGGCGGATATGCTGCCAAATCGGATGTGAGTTTCGCACACGGTGGCTCTGGCTTTGCACTGTCGCGGGGTGCGTGGGAGACCACATTCGGTCGCAATAGCGGCATGACGGAGAAGTATTACCAGTATTCGGCAGACCATTGCTGTGGAGACCAGATCCTAGGCCTTGCCCTCAAGGATCATGGCGTCACGCTGGGAGAAAATGGCGGAGACGAGCAGTTCACATGGGGCTTCAATGCTATCATCCACTGGAGCTATGCCTTTGGCAAGCAAAACTGGTGTTGGCCTCTATACTCGTGGCACAAGGTTCACAGCCGAGACGTGCAAGAGTATCACCAGCTAGAAAAGAAGTGGGATTATACGGTATGTTACTCCCAAATACTCAACAACCAACGATTTATTATACTGACATAGTGTCAAAGAAACCTCTTCTTTACCGAGACTTCTTCGTGGAACATATCCTTCCCAAGATCAAAGAGCCAAAGGAGTGGTGGGATAATATGGCCAAGGAATTTGAGATCAGTTCCTCAAACAAGCATGCACCTCCGGCACCAGAAAGTGGTTATGACTCGGCTCTCTGGAGCAAAGCGTGGGAATCTGTCAAGGACTGTGAGGCGGCGTGCAGAGGCTGGGACAAATGCATACAGTGGACATTTGTCGAAGACCTGTGCAAGATGGACAGGGAGATAACCTTTGGCCAAGGTTATGCCCCGCCAATGCAACAAAGAAAAACCGCTCTGAAACACACGAGCGGGTGGCTTCACGAGAGGTTGGATCTTTGGAAATGCACATAAAATTACCCAGGTCATTTCATTTGTGTACTCAAAATTATAGATTACCTAATTACTCTTCTGCACACGACGTACGAACCATCCGTGTAACTGCATAGGCTTTACCAGGGTAGTTAACTAGACCTCGCGCCTTGTCTTTAATTGAGGCTCACTGTGCACGCCATCTGAGAGTTTAAAATAGATATTAAAGTTCCCCGTGTTATTTCCTAGGGATATATTGCACATATTTATCATAAAGCCTTGGGTATCAAACTTGTTCTACCTCCTCACTTGTCCAATTTGGAATCCTCAACATGCTCTACATGTTCTTGGGTGGCCTTCATATCCATAATGTCATCATCTCCTTGGTACTTCTTGAACTCCCTTGCCTTGACTCTCATCTCAAACCTGTCTTCAATTTGAGCAAACGTCAAGCCCTTGGTCTCGGGGAATTCCAGCCACACAATCACGATGGTAATCAGGGAGGTTGCGAAGAAAATCCATCCAACCTTGCCGCCCAAGTTGCCTGCATCCTCATTAAACATGTACGGCACAACGACATTGAAGACCGTGCTAAAGAGATAGTTGAACAAGAATCCGATAGCCATGGTCTGGGATCGAAGTTTCGCGGCGGATGACTCTCCAGCCAATGCCATGGCCGGGCCAATGGACGGACCGATGCTCAGCCAAACTAATTGCAGCGAAATCCCGGTGCACCTGGGATAGTTAGTAAGGTGCAAAAGGCAAGGGGAAAAGCTGATAGTAATACTTACCAAAGCGAGGCGTTTGACTTTGATGGGACAGAACTGGCAATGCCCATGATAAAGAATAGAGTGCAAGCGAAGCTGGCTCCGCCCATGACCATCTTTCGTCGACCAATCACAGTCATGGCCCAGAAGGTGAACGCACTGGAGATAATGGCCAATCCAATTCCCATCTCGACCAGCATGGCGTTATTGGATGCAGACATGCCGGCCACAATCATAAAGTAAGGAGCGTTGGACATGAATGTCGCGCCGAGCATTTGCGGTAGACCGTTGGCGTAAAGAACAATGCGAGTTCTGCGCCAGTTAACTCCTCTGAAGCACTCGATGAAGGACGAGTTCTCCGTAATGTATGATTCGTGGTCGATAATGTCCTTGATTGCGTCTAATACGCCATCGGTCGGCTCATCAGAACGGTATAGTCTTTTCAATGCAGCAGAAGCCGCGTCCATCTTGTTTTTTCGGACGAGATAGTAAGGTGACTCCGGGATAAGGAGGACTCCCAGAAACAGCAAGCCTGGCCAAATCCACTCAGTCGCAAAGAGCAGTTTGTAGCCGCTTCGATCAGGGATGTTGATTCGCTTAAATGCCACAGATGCGGCAATCATATATCCTAAATTCTATTGGGTGTTAGCATGTTTATTTCGCAGCCGAATGAATAGGCATTACCATGCTCATAGTGTAGGCAGACAAAGCCACACCTCGAATAGCAGTTGGAGTAATCTCGGAGACGTAGGTTTGGCCAGCTGTGAGAGCTGATTTGGTGTTAATACGCGAACAAGAGACGAATACGGGCGAAGATAACATACCTAGACCCAGACCCAGAGCGTTGACCATCTTGCCACCCAAAAATTGTCCTGGGCTGGACGCCGTATAGACCACCGCGACGCCAGCGGCGGAAATAATCGCAGCAAGTAGGAAGCTTGCTCTACGACCGAATCGATCCGAAATGGGTCCAGCACAGTAGGCACCAAGACCAGTGCCGACCTGGGCCAGTGCGTTCCAGAGAGATTGCCAGTATGCTGGAATGACGTAGGCGCCATCTCGCAAAGACCCAAAATCCTCGCTAAGAGACGAAATTAGACAACAAAAGGGCCTCGAGCTCGAGCCAAACTTACACAAAAGGATTCATGCTCAGGCACAGGGAAAGCGTCAAATTGTCGAAGCCATACATGGCCGCGCCAATGTTGGCGAATGCGCAGCAGAGAAGGATTTTGCGATGATTCCACAGAACCCGCAGAAACCCCCATCCTGCTTCGGGGTCGCGCTGGTCCGCCATGGTGAGTGTATTGCAGAAGAGGCCCACTTCAATGTGATGTGAAGATAGGTTCTGGGACCACAATGTATCAATTGCAAGTAGCCGGTCTGGAAAACACCGAAAAATCAGGCGAGCCGGGGCAGCTTTAATACGACGGCATGGACCCTTACGCTAACCTCGTCCCTCCCCTGCTCGGCCATGTCGAGATAGAGCTTCATCTCGCCTCACATGCTACACACTGGACGCCATCCAGTGGATCTCCCCGCAAACTGTCGGTACTGCTCAGCTGGCGCTGGTACTGTCGCGGGGCCCCACGGGGGCAGCCTTTCCCGGCCCACATTCCGAGAATCAGACGGCTTAGCTACCAATTCTGTAGGGCAAAACGACTATCATATGGGTCTTATGGGGCTCCTAGGGGCTCCTGGGTCATTAGAAACCGAGAATTCAACGCGTTTGCACTCGTTTTTTCGGTCTAAAACAGGACGAAGCCCGCCCACTACCCGAAGCAAGCGGGGACTCGACCGGGGGACCAGTAGGGAGCTACCCCGGGATATCCGGGGCATTCAAGTCCGAGCTCCACCCGGAATTGCCGTAGATGCGGCGATGCAGTAGATTGGCGACTGCCACCCACCCGCTTGGCATAGCATACATATACAGGCACAATATTGGTCCAGACAAGGCATAGAGCTTTGTGTCAGGAACACGGCAAAGCTGCATCACAATGGCTACTGCACCATTCGCTTCTGGCAAAGCCCAATGGATCTGGGCCCCCGGCTTTGATGACGCCGCCGCCGCGGGCCAATTCGTCTTCTTCCGCAAGACCTTCTGGCTCGACAGCGTACCAGGCCATGAGGTCCTGTTGCACGTCTCGGGTGATACCCGCTACCGCCTGCACCTAAATGGGAAATCCATTAGCTTCGGCCCCTGCAAGAGCTATACACTGAAATGGAACTATGATACGGTCAACATCACCCCACATCTCACAAAAGGCCTCAACGTTCTGGCCGCTCGAGTCTTGCGCTTCTCCAGCACCCACCCGGGATGTTTGTCCATGATTCGCACGCCATTGCCGGGGTTTATAGTTGAATGTGACCTGCCGGTATGACTGATCCGCCCAACACCTGCTTCGCTGATCATGTAAAATTGACAATTTCACCGTCGCAGGACCAACCAATCATTACAGATGACACTTGGAAAGCCAAGTTGGACTCTTCAGTCCGCTTGGCATATTTATCGGAATGGGATTACCGTCTCGGACCCCCATTTTTGAACATCAATGAGAGGGCGGTCGGACAAGTCGGGGCTCAGGAGTATCTGACGCCAGAATTTGACGATGCTTCCTGGTCCAACGCCATCATAATTAAAGTGGCTGCGAAAATGTCGCCGATGCTTGACCCTCGACGCCTAGCCCCCCGACAGATCCCATTCCTCACTGAAGATTTTGCAAGGTTTGATGGAGCAGTGACCTGCTCAGGGCCAACCATTTCTACAGATGAATGGACCGCTCTAGTACAAAGAGACACCCCCGTCACCCTATCGCCTGAATCCACATATAGCGTCGATATTGAAGTAAAGGTACTTTCATCTAATGTTCAGCTCTATTTCTATTTCGTTGACTAATTCTCAAAGACCCTGACAACAGGATTTCTGGATTTCATCTGCGAGTCTGATGAAGTAACTGAGACTGGACCTACCGTCCGCATCCTTTGTTCTGAATGCTACGAGCCCGACTTTAAGCTATTTCAGCCTCGCATCAAGGGCGATAGAAGCGATTTCAAGAATGGCGTTTTGTTCGGGCCAGAAGATACTTACCAATTGGCCAAAGGAGTCAACCACTACAGTCCGTTTTGGTTCCGCACATTTCGGTACATCCGCCTCACAATCGCCACTGGTTCCAGTCCATTGGTGGTACGCAAATTTACCTATCGGTCAACCCATTATCCGCTGCAGGTCACCACAACAATTAAAACCCCCTCTAAGTTGTTCAACAACCTTTGGGATATCAGTCTCAACACGCTAAGGAATTGCATGCACGAGACTTACGAGGACTGTCCCTTCTATGAGCAAAACCAATTCTCCATGGACTCCCGCAGCCAGATCCTCTTTACTTACATGCTCTCTCGGGACGATCGCCTTGCGCGAAAAACCATGCACGAATTTTATGCGTCGCGACGTGACGACGGCCTGGTGGAAACTCACTACCCCAACCCCGGGCGCTGCATCGGCATCCCCACATTCTCGTTGTTCTGGATCTTGATGGTTTATGATCACATGGTGCATTTTGGCGACGAACGGCTGGTGAAGGAGTACATCGGGGCCATTGACGGCGTCTTGAACTATTTCGACCTCAAGATCGGGGAATTAGGACTCGTCGGTCAATTTGAGTCAGACTGCTGGGCCTTTGTCGATTGGATAGACGGATGGATCACTCCAGGCAAAGGCTTCCTTGGTATGGCCGTCCCGCCAGCTTATTACAAGACTGGAAGTGCCACCTATCACAGCTTGCTATACGCCTACACGCTACTGAAGGCTGCCGAGTTGTGCTCATTCGTCGGTCGCCATGATACTGGCAAGGAGTACATTGCCCGCCAGCAAAAGATTGTCGAGGCCGTCAAGCAACACTGTTTCGATAAGGAGACTGGCCTTTTCCTAGACGGACCGGGCGCAAGTGGTCAATTCAGCCAGCATGTGCAAACATTTGCAGTGCTTTCTGAGTGTCTGGAGTCAAAGGACGCAGCTCGTGAACTGATGACCAAGGCCATTGTTAAACGGGAAGAGTACTCGATAACCCAGGCCAGCTTCGCACTGGGATTTTACCTATTCAGAGCTGCAAGCGAGGCTGGGGTGTACGAAGAGAGCTGGCCGATACTGATACAGCCCTGGGAGAAGATGATTTCCCAAAACCTGACGACCTGGGCCGAGAGCGAGAGCAGCTGTCGCAGCGACTGCCACGCATGGAGCTCAACGCCTCTGTACGAGATTGGGACGGAAATCCTAGGTGTGAAACAGCGCAGCAAAAAGTACCTGGAGAGGCTTTGCAAAGAAGGGCCAGAAATTGTGGTGACGCCGAGAAAGGGACTGATTGAGGATCTTGAAGGGTCGGTTATAGTGGGCGATGCCGATGACCTTGTCTCGGTTCAGTGGGCACAGGGCCAAGAGGCCGTGGTGAAAAGCTCCAAGAACCATGATCTCAAGATTGTAAAGAACTAGACGCAGCGATGATGGATTTAGAATTTTGTGTTAGATTCAATAGATATGAAGCGATTGATGAATGACCTATATATGGATTCCCCCTTATTGGTCGATACCAGGGATTTGTTCCGATAATGTACAGTCACTTTGACGAGGGCGAGGAGGATGCCAATGGATACCACCGTAATCCAAATTGCTAGCTAAAAATCAATGTTCTAGAGGCTAATGTATGTAGTTGGAAGCCTCGACCTAAGCAAGCCAAATAAAAATCCCCAAAAGAAATAACAGGCCCAATCACTCGCATGAATCCATTCATCACTCTATTTATCACACGCTCGCTAAATGCATCTGAAAAGAAAGTGTTTTTTAATAAGTCGTTCAAATCATCAAGAACACGGAAGCAGCAACCACGGCGATGACTTTAGCCATACCGAAGCCCAGCTTTGCTGCGGTGTTGGGATTTGTCGGCTGGCTCTCCAGATCCTGGACAGCAGCGGCGACGTTGGGGCACACGCCATCAAGCAGATCCTGCATGGTAGATCTCTTTACCATCTTCTTTGACGTAGATGTGGCCTGATACTTGGGCGTGCACTCGCCATCGCGGTAGCCACGACGGTACTTGAGCACACGAGAGTAAATAGCCGATCTCTGATCCGTGGTGAAGCCGTTCTTGGCAATTTTGCCACGACATTGAGAATACTGCAAGGAAGGTATTAGCACGAAGACTCGAAATAAATGTGCTCCTCTCGAAAACTTACACTCATGAAGTTCATGATGTCTTGTGTCTTTGAGTCGGTGCAGGTAGCCTGCTTGCACTCGTACATCTTGTCCTTCATGCCGGTTGTGACACTCGACTTGATCAGCGTGTCCGCCGCCTGGCAATCGTTTTGGGCATTGTCAACTTGTTCACGGAAGGTATGTCTCAGGCCTAGCCAGTGGCCAACCTCGTGGATCAGTGTGGGGACATCGTCCTTGTTGATTCGGTCTTGCCTCAGAACAATGCCATCCATAGAGCCCTTCTTATCCCAGGGGAAGGAGGTATACTGAAGAGTACATTGTTAGTTATCGAATTGACAGGGTATTCGACACACATACTCCGTTAATATCATTTCCATCAGCGCTCTGGAGGTCGTTGACGAGCCAAACGTTCAAGGTCATCTCATCTCCAGAGCGAGTTTGGGCTTGGAAGTTTTCAATCTTGTCGGAAAACTGCTTGACCATGGACCAGTCTTTGTTGTCGCCCGAGCTTGGGGGCGCATACTGCTGGTAGTTCTTGTAGTTGAAGCTGAGCCCAATTTCTCCGTATGCGTCGTTGAGGAGTTTCATCTGGGAAGAGGAAGCAAGTTAGCAAATAGTTCAAACAACGCTTTGCTAACAACGTGAAGTCGTGTGTGATTGTAGTGGATAATAATAAACCCGCCAGTACTTACGCCCTTCGAAATTCGTTCCTGTAACTGGTTCGGACGGTCGGCATCCTGGGCGCTTCGGATGTAGTTGAAGTTGACGTCGAATTCGAGGCTCGTAACATATTTGCAATCGTCCCTGAGATCACGGCGCGCGATGCGATTGACGGCTCGGTTGCCCCAAAGGTCTCGCTTCTGGACTCCCACCTTGCAAGTGGAGACGTTGGAGGAGATTTCAATCGTGCTCAGGTCACCAGGAGAGGGATCGTGGGTAGCAAAGTGGTCAAACATGATTGCCTCCATGACGACAATGTCCTCAGCATCGGTGCCAGAGATGACAGTGTGGGGCAGGTTGGCCATGCTCTCGGCCTCGTGCTGCTCGGGTGTGGTGATATCGGCGGGGGTCGCCTGTGTAGATTCGGTTCCATCATCGGCATCGACAGCCATGATGCCAGTGTCGGCATGCCCAGAGTCGGTAGGGGACGAGGGGGAAGAAGAGCCAGTCGCCGAGCTTCCAGAGTCGCCGGCCTTGGTGCTACTGTCGGAATTATTGTCATCGTTGTTGTCCTTGTCATCTTTACTTGAACTACTGCTCTCGGATTCCTTTTCAGAATCATCGCTTGTTGACGTGGGGCCATCGTCTCCGACGCTGGTGGGTGAATCAGAGTCAGTCTTAGTGGAATCATCATTGTTATCATCACTGCTGTCTGTGGACTTGGGGCTATCGTCGCCAGTCGCGGTCGCCTCGCTGCCCTTTGTGGCAGTAGGGGTTGAGTCGCTGCCATCACTGTCGTCGCCTGTTGCGGTCGGAGAGTCGCTGTCAGCGGGGGATGATTCCTGGGCATCGGTCGGCGAAGGACCATCGCCCTCGGATTGGGACGGTTCATCGTTACTCGTGGGCGATGGTTGATTGTCATCGCCACTCGTAGGGGATGGTTCGTCCGCATCGGTAGGGGTGGGTTTCTCGCCGTCGGTTTCGGATTGGGGCAACAGACCTTTGGTTTGGGTTGGCTCAGCTCCGTCGTCAGTTGGAGTTGGACCGTCGCTTTTGTCGCCTCTGTCATCAGTTGCAGGGGTATCTGAGCCGGTCTCAGCTGGAGAGTCTGCAGGGTCTGTAGCTGCAGGTGCCGTGTTGTCTGCTGGCGGATCACCAGTACCAGTATCGCCAGAGTCGGTGTCACCAGAACCAGATTCACCAGAGCCGGTATCAGAGCCGCTGTCGCCAGTGGGAGAGCTATCATCTGTAGGAGCACCATCTGTGTCTCTGGGATTCACCGTAGGGACTGGATCAGAACCCGTCACCACTGGCGGTTCTGCAACTGTTGGAACTGGACCATCTGTTGGGGCTGGGGTCTGGGCCAGCACCAGCACCACAGCCAGAAATACGGTAGCGAGTAGATACCGAAGTGACAACATCTTCAACTAGTCCTAAAAAGCCTAGATGATGAGCGGTTGAGAGTGATTTTGTTGTTTGAGACGGAAGTGATCAAGATTAAGCTTGTTTACAAGACGGGATCCGCGTACAGATATACGGTAGGGCTGGCATTCTTAGCAGCCTCGGGTAGCCTTGAACAGGCTGCCAGCGACTAGTTACCAAAATTGACTAGACGCCATGTCACTTCTCTCTCGACGATGGCTCGTCACTTCTGCGCCTCCGCCAGCGCCAAAGAGACGCTTCATGTGGCTGCCAAAGCGGCATAAAGTGGTCTGGACTCGCCTGCAACGTTTAGGACTTCTTGGCAAACCTAGGCTAGGGCACTGTGGCTGCAGCATGTCAGGGTCCGGTCACCATTCGGCTTTCAGACCGCCTGCGTGGCGCCAAAATCAGCCTTACAGACTCAAAGCGCGACAGCTGAGAAGCGAAGCTGGGGTTGCTGGGCCAGCTTGCAAAACGCCAGAGGTGCCAACGAATTATGTAAGTGGCTAGCTCCAGACATGATGGGAAGCCAGCGCGTTTAGCGGCTGCTCTAGCAGTCCCAGACGGCTAGGACCCAAATAACCTTCTTGGGAAGCTAGCTCAGCCGCACCTCTAGCACGGTCACTTGATTCGGAACGGTTCCAGCCCGACAGGCAGCTAGCAGGATTTGGCAAACAAAGATGGGGCAAAATGCATCTATGCAACACCAACGGGACGAGAGTTGGGTAGGCTTGGGCCATTGCCACTGTGGCGGCCTAGGGAATAAAGTGCGCGGTTATGTCGACTTCAGCTGCACTTTGCTCTTGCAAGCCAAGACATGGAGCCCAGCATCGTGGAGATGAGACGCTGGGAACCGAGATGATTTCGGGGACCGCCAAAAACCCATATTGAAGGCCGAAGAATCCCATTTTCGTAAATTATGAAAAAAGGAAGCCCTAAGGAAACAAAGGCCTAAATTCCTGCCGCTGAGGGGCTTCATCCTCGTCAGGATGGTGTGCTGCCGCTCCCACCTGAGCCGTGGCGTCGGACCAAGTCAGCCATGTCGTCCTGTGTTGTACCGCGTTGCGTCCAATGTGGGAGGGACATCAGGAGTCGCCAGGCAGTGTAGAGCTGTATACCGACAAGAGTTTTAGTATGGGCAGCGGCATTCCACATGGGATAGCTAGCTTCAAATCACTGAGCCTTTTTTTTTTCATCTCATTGTTTCTTCAGTGTGCCGTGCGCACTCTAGTCAACGAAGTCAATCATGCAGTCAAAGGCCGGCACTTGATTCTACTGCCTAAGTTAGCGTTGAGATTGACCGTGCACGGCAGCGTTCCGAACACTGACATGATTGGTGCCATGGTCGCCGATAAGCATTTTTCCCCGTTTCATTTTCCCGTTTATGGATTAGTCATATTTTCGGAACCAGGGTTGTCGCACGTTGAACACATCATGTTAACAAGAAAGCACAGCTGGTGGTTGAGGACTAGCCAAATCAGCCTTTTTTTTTTTATTATTATTTTGTAGTCTGTATTATTTGCGCATTTACCACCAAAAATCCGTCTTGTTAAACTATAATTCAGGCACCTCCCTCTCTCTTGGCATATTCATTCTCGATTGCCTCTTTGTAGCGTCGGTCGGCTTCCCGGTCGCTCACGTCCTCGATGCGACGAGAAAAGTTGTGGCCTGAAGAGGCTCCAAGATGCCTGTTGGAAGGGTAGTACTCCTCAGTGCGCTGGACAGGTTGGCCGTTATGTTGGTAGGCGGTGCGGATGGTTGTGCCGTCGGGGTCAGTCCGGGTCTGTTCACTGTAGGAGCGAGTATCAGTGTGACCGTTGCGGGTCGAACTGCTGAAGGTATGCATGCTGCTGCTTGAGCTATAGTATGACGGCATCTTGGGCAACGTGAACTGCGGGTATTGTTCTTGGCCTTTTGTGAAGAGTCTCGTCGATGATGTGAAAATGGTGTCAAGCCTGGTCCAGAAATCAGCGGCAAGTATTTATGTGTGTACAGTTGCTTGATGTTGGTGATGTCAAGTGGGGTTATTTAACGTCATATTCATCACGTATCGCCACCATCTGCAAAGTTGGGTGACGTCACTTGTTCCGCAAACTCTATCGAAAGCAAACTTGATGCACTTTATCGGATGTTTTTTAGTGGTTCCTATGACTGTAATGATTGGCGTTGGAGCATGGCCTTGTCTGCCGTGTGCGGGTAGGTGATAGAGAACTTGTACCTGAAGCCACAAGATTTGCGCAGAAAGTGTTGAGGGGCTTTTTTTTTTAAAGACCTACCGAATATCTTCTTGAGCAAGTGAATTCAACTATAAATTTCCGTTTGGGTGAAAATGGAGTCGTATTCATAGAAAAATAAAAATAAATAATTAAATAAATAAAAAAATACAAGGATGCTCCAGATTATACTGCATGGTACGGATCTCATTTCACTAGTAATTCCCTATTCTGTGAGGATCAATCCAAAAATTGCTAGAAGGAAAAGAATTAGAAGCCAACCCGCGTGCCTGAATATGCTTGCTTCTGTCCAAGATCTTCCTCCCGTTCCGCAGCAGCGGTTCCTGGCAGCAGTACAGGGTAGCTCTTCTCCCACGACGCGCTTCAGAGAGGTTGGTAAAAGACGGGGGGGGGAGACCCATATTTCCTGGCCAATGAAAGACAGCATCAGATCACCCCGCACCATAATCAAAGCAACGGACTCACGGAACTTTCCGGCCACCTCTTTGGAAGCCACACGGCCAAAGGTAGAATGCTGTGCGATTCGTGGCAGCATGGGGTTTCCCTCGAGAAGTAGTTGGACTGACCTGGTACATGTTCCGCCACGCGTCATTGAAATCATGGCTACATTCCATGCTCGTGGATTGGGATTGCTTCTTGAACTTAGAAAGTGAAACATCAGCTCACCACGCGAAGTGACACTCTAGTAGGTCGCGTTGATTAGCCTGGAGCCTGCGTATACAGGATACGGTAGATATAGCCTAAAAATAACAGGACGGTGAAAGGGCGCCGTCTACAAGCATGCTGTTTCTAGAATCCGCACGCTGCGCCGTCCAGCTTCAACCAGAACTACGATCGCTTTGCTTTGAGAAGTCTGCGCCCTGCGCCCTGTTGATTTAATCTTGTCACAACGTGGTTTGTTATTTCTTTCTGTCTCTATTTTTTCGTTTTTATTTTTCCTTCTTGTTCACCACCCTGGAACTGCTACACAAAGTGTCAGACCGAGCTTATCTCTCATAAAGGTTGGCAGCTGGTAATGCCAGATTTGGACTTTGCCGAGATGACTAGCTTGGCAGCTTTGGTGCTGGTAATCTTACGTTATACCGTCCTCTTGTAGAAGTAGCCCCTCATATGTCAAATTGTCCCTCATAAATATCACCGGACGTGGTATCGTGCTTGGGAGGGCATCATCGAGAGGAATCCTTCCACGGCACAGACGCGTAGAACTCAATCATTCACAACTGTCCCAGAGTAACTCAACCAAAGTAAACATGACGTCACCAGTAAATTACAACATGAAGACTATCGGGATCATTGGTGGCATGGCCTGGCCAAGCTCGTCGGTGTACTACAAATCAATCAACCAGAAAATCTCGGAACGCCTGGGCGGATATCACTCGCCCCAGCTCATCCTGCTTCAAACTGACTTTCATAAAATCGTCATTTGGGAACAGGCGAAAGAATGGGAAAAAATTGCCCAGACTCTGCTCGCAATGCATAAGCAACTGAAGGCTGCCGGGGCAGACTTTTTCTTGGTAGCATGCAACACGATGCACAAAGCGCTGCCGCTAGTTCAGGACCAATTTGAGCTGCCGTTTCTTCACATTGTTGATGAGACAGCGAAAAGGTTGACACCCTACAAAACGGTGGGCCTGCTGGGGACAGAGTCTACAATGACCGAAGATTATTTCGTTGGAGGTTTGTCAGAGCGCTACGGGAAAAGTGTCTTGGTGCCGTCGGAATCCGGCCGGCAAGTCATTCACTCCGCCATCGTGACTGAGCTGGGGAGAGGAATTTTCTCTGACAAGGCACGCAAAGACTACCGCGAGATAATCGCCGAACTAGTGGCAAGAGGCGCAGAGGTGATCATCCTTGGTTGCACGGAAATCGGAATGCTTCTCAAATCGGAAGACAGTGCTGTGCCGCTATTTGATACCCTTGTGGCGCATGTTGATGCAGCTGTTAACATGGCATTGGAGAAGCAGGAGGACGTTTCTATGCTATAGACGCGCTGCATCCTGATCGTGTATTTAGGTTATATACTATTTATGTGGCCTTTTACACTTCAGGCTGTCCAGTATCTGCTTTAAATGGCTCGTCCTCTTTGTAAACATCGTACTTGTACTTGGTTCCAGGGTGATCATCTCGCAATCCTTTTTGGCCCTTTCCATAAACCTTTTCGCGCGCGGTGAGTGGTTCTTCAGATGGTTCGGGATACAAGCCGCGTTTCCTTAACTCTGGGATTAAAAGATCGACAACCTCCTCAAATGTACCAGGAGTCGTGACATATCCAAGGTTGAAACCGTCAAGGTCGGCCTCTCGGATCCAGTGCTCCAAGTCGTCGGCGACCGTTTGTGGGCTACCAACACCGACAGGGCCAAGACCTCCAATGGCTGTTCGTTCGGCAACCACGCGAGGTGTCCACTTGGGGATCTCCTTGCTGGTAACCGTGAAAGCATCGAGCATGCTGCGCACCTTGTGTGCTTCTAGCGAGTCTGCGGCTGTAATTTCCTGATCAAGGGGAATCTTTGAGATGTCGATGCCGGTCCAACCGCTGAACAGGACCAGCCCACCAACAGTTGACGCGTACTTCTTGAGCTCCTCGTATTTCGCCAGCGCTTCTTCGTCCGTGCGACCAATAATTGGAGTATATGTGCCAAAGAATTTAATCGACCTTGGGTCACGGCCAAGCGACGCGGCCAGCTTGCGGATGTTGTCTACTTTGGGCTTGAGTACTGATGGGGAGTGGGCAGAGACAAAAATTGCCTCTGCATGACCCGCGGCGAAGTTGGACCCAGCCGGAGATGTTCCTGCCTGGAACAGGAATGGCGTGCGCTGAGGTGATGGGTCAACAATGTGTCTTGAGTTCAACTTGAAGTATTTCCCCTCGTGGTTAATGGTTCGGATCTTGTCTGGGTCAGCGTAACTGTCATTCTCGGGATCTGGGGAGATGGCATCATCGGCCCACGATCCTTCCCATAGCCTGGTTACTATTAGCTGATTGTCGCTTCAGATCTGTTTCTAAATACTCACTTGTACAGAACTCGCAAATATTCATCGGCTTGGAGGTAGCGCTCATCGTGTTCAATTGGATTGTCCAGGCCGATTGCCTTGAACGCCGCCTTCTTCCACGATGTCACGATGTTCCAGCCGATTCTTCCCCTTGTAAAGTGATCCAAGGTCGAAAATCTCTTGGCTAGCAGGAATGGTGGTTCAAAAGAAGTAGATGCTGTGATACCAAAGGCTAGATTCTTGGTAACGGCTGCCATCGCGGATATGGGCTTTGTTGTGTTAGTGCACGTCGGCGGCGAGAACACCGGGAGCTCACAATAGTGGGGTCAGTCATTGGCCACTGAGCCGCCCTTCGAATACAGTTGTCCAGGCTCCCCTCGTAGGTATCATAACCGCCGTAGGTATCTGCAAGAAACAGCGCATTGATACCTCCTCGTTCAAGAAGCTTGGCCAGTT
The DNA here is from genome assembly GCA_020623665.1 of Calonectria multiphialidica. Taxonomy (NCBI): domain Eukaryota; kingdom Fungi; phylum Ascomycota; class Sordariomycetes; order Hypocreales; family Nectriaceae; genus Calonectria; species Calonectria multiphialidica. The sequence continues at coordinate 419,388 of JAHVYC010000035.1, read as the reverse complement.
CGATCCAGTACTCCAGATCCCGTTTTGTTGCTGACTTGTCTGCGGGGTTCTGAAGTCAATTAGCATTGAGGCTCAATGAGACGAGGTTTCTGAGCATACCTTCCACTGTCCAGGGGACAGGTGTCCCACGGTCGACATATCGAATGCATTGAGAAGAATATGCTTCTTTCCATGGCCAAGACGGTCGCTTCCGTTCTCTTGTGGAGCGGTTGTGCTTTGTTCAGACATGATCAATTGAGATTTTCTGATAGTTCCTTAGTTGCACATCAGAACAAGCATAAAAGTTTATTCTCTCAATTCACATCAATATGCTCCATTTGACCACACTGATATCCGAAATTTATAGCTTGTGACGAGCGACACCGGTAATCCAATCCCGCACCATGGCGGGGTTACCGGTGGGAGAAATGAGCGAGATTGTACATGGATTGCGTGCTAGTAATCACTACTGATATGAGCGGAGATCTGATGCGCGCGACTGAATGACGTGCTCATAATGCACATATATTTGGGCATTAATTTGAATCGTGTGATTAATGCAGTGTATAATTGACGCGTTTGCAGAGGGAGATTGCTACCTAAGGTGTTGTCGATCCTACGTAAAGTACGTCGAATGGCATATCGACGCGTGCTCCATCTAATGTTCTATCCAAATAACAGGCGCGAATTGATTGCATAGAAAATAAATTTATACCCTCAAGAACCAAACTATTTAATAGCTTGGGACTTTGAGATGCTCTTTATATAATGCCATCAATCTATCTATATTTTGCAGATCACAGCAATTGGCTGCTCTGTACTACATATTTTATGATCAAGGCGTTGAGATATTACCGCGGTGAACTGGGCAATCCATCGGATATAGCCTTTGCATTGGTTACCGCCGACTTTCCACCCATGATCTCACCCGTGTCGCTGCCGGTGTCTTGTGATTCTGTTCCATCCTCGACACTGCCGGGTCTAAAATAAATTGTCAGCTGCTTGACTCAGAATACCTGTAGGAAGAACATACTGTGTGTCTCTATTTTTGAGGAAATACTTTATGAAATGCGCTGTTGCGATAAGACAAATGGCATTCCCCAGAACGAACGAGTAGCCCTTGGTGTACTTGGGTGCCTCCACAGTGGGAAACACAAGTATGCTAGTCCACGCCGTAGTGGATTGCGAAATAGCATTGAGTAAAACCAGCGTAAAAGATCGCTCCGCTGGGGAGGCACGAAGTTGACTGTTTACCCATCCATACAGTACACTCGACATGGCAACAGCCGAGTAAGTGGTCATGAATGCGAACCAAAGTGCCGACTCGGGTACATCCCAAATAATGAGGATGATAAGTCCAATTGAGTTCCAGACGTGAGCCAGCGTGATAGCCCAGGCAGGTCCCAAGACAAGGTCAGACGCAAAGCAAATGAAAAGAGTATAGAATATTCCAAGTGCAGGCGTAATGGTTCCCAACTCGTTGACCTTGGAAGTGCTGTAACGATTGAGGCTCTTCAGCCACAACAGGTACCCGCCCGCTGATGTGTTTATGCAGGCGTTCCAGAAGAAGATGTCGAGAAGTAACAAGGCCCAGAATTGCCAGTTCCTAGCCAGGCGCTTCAATGTGTTGAAGGAGAACTTGTCCGATATGATCCGTCCGACTCGGTCCAGACGCTCTCGTGCGAGTGTAACGTCCTTTTCGCTGAGTATCAAGCGGTTGGGCTTGTCTGGTGTTCCGGGTAGGACTACGGCACCTAGAATGCCAATGGGAATGGTGATCACGGAGCAGATGATATACATCCATCGCCAACCAGCCAATCCATGGACCCCGTCAAGCCTTGCCGATGCACCAGCCTGGATCAGACCCGCCGTCAATGTTCCGAGAGTCAGGCCCACATAGAATACACCACCACGACGTGCAATTTCATCCCCGCGATACCAGGCGCCAAAAATGTAGTGCATGGCTGGAAAGAAAGCGGCCTAGATATCGCTGTGAGTAATTGATCAAGGGCTAAAGTGATAGACATACCTCGAACCAGCCAACCAAGAAGCGATAAGCGGCCATTTCTGCGAATGAATTGGCTCGGTACTGCAACAGGGTAAAAATGCCCCAAGACACATCCAAAAAAGGAATGAGATAATGCATTGGAACATAGGTGAATAAAAACATGAACGGAACCTGTCCGACGACAGCTCCCACGGTGTAGAGAGTCTGCAGCTGAACCAGTTCATTTCCATAAAAACCGAGATCTTCTTTCATTCCCGAAACATAGGCATTGTCTGCAACATTAGCACCGGAAACATCAGATGTCTAATAGGGACCTACTCAAATTGGCTTGGTCCACGTATTTTACCCAATACGATAACAGGGCATAGGGAACAACCAGGAGATCCAGCTTCCATATCAGCCTCCTGTCCTCCTTGCTGTCCTCATCCGCGAACCACTTGATTTGATACCATTTCTTGCCCATCTTTTCGGCCGCTATCTCCCTGAGGATATCGAGAAATGGAAGAAGTCACAAGTTGAACAACACTTGACTCGAGTTGCGAAAAAATATCCCAAGTCGAACTTATAGACGTAACCCCCCACATACCTACCTACCAAAAGGTGGGCTAGCAGCTAGGGTCGGCGTTGGTTGCCGAAACCTCATAGCAAGGGCCAGTCGCGTCATCGGATATGTTGGTTACACAATCGGCAAGGGGATGGCGCAATCGCCATTATCACCTTCTACCCAATTACCAACTGCAGTGTAATGAGGTCGCCGTGGGTCTCTGGGAGATTTTATTGGCAACAACATCAAAGCGTAGATACAAGATATGCACCCCTGATGCGCGACTGGCCTGGGTTTGCCACATTAGTCGATCATGGACTAGTCATTCCACGATGATCTCCGATTACAGCAAGACTTGTCGCATCGTTCCCCACCCACGTGATTTTTTTCATGCGTAACAATATGAAAATATCGACGCAGCGTCTCATCGTCTGTTATTTAGCGAATATGGGTTACCCACTGCTCGTCTGGCGGCTACTATCCCGGCGCCACCAAATGTCTCCTTTGGTGGGTTCCAAACACGACGGCTCCAGGAGAACGTGGGCTCTTTCTGTGCGTGGGATCTCTTATCTCCGATGGTAGGTATTATGGGTGCAATCGACAACAAATAAGAAAGAAGTTGTTGCTTGGTCTATCGCCTTGTGGGAAGGCTACCGTAAACAGAATGATATATAAGATCCAAAATGGTATTAGCCGGGAATACGAACATAAAACTGGGGTTTCTGTAAATCATGACACCAAGCCTGTCCACTAAATGCGTGCATGCTGGTCTAAAGGATGTGGCCAAGGCGTTAGGGGCTATGAAGAGATTTTTGTCTCATGCCACTCGTCCCGAGGCTGCCAATGCGTAATATCAGCATTAGAAAATAGTTACTACAAAAGAGCGAGCTCAGGAACAATTCCTCTTCTGTTTACCTCGAGATGGTACATCCTCTGGCGATAATATTTCGTGATCCAACGGATCAAAGATACCTCTGCGGATCTGGAAGGAAACTGGCAAGATTATGCTAGTCCGTCTTGGGAGTACAATATCCCCATATATGAGTCCACCAGTCAAGCTGGTACGGCTACATATCTGTGAAAGATTTGTGGGGTGGTTTGACAAATTTCCGCGTATGGCCCAGATGCTACTCCACGTCCGGCAAGATTTCAGGTGAAACGATATCCAGATTACTACAGATATTTTCAATTTCTTTTCATAGAATTATGTACAAGATTATGTTCAGCTTACTTTCAAAAAGCGGACGATTGCTGATGGCACAATTAGTAATGGTGCATGGTTCAATGTCAAATGAGGCGTACTGTAGAGAAAGATCTTGTTCTACTATAGGTAACATTGGCCCTTGATGCAGTACTTGGCCTTGTCCGTGCAACACTGTGTCGAGCAGCACTTAGACGTGTGGCAACAGAACCCTCCTACTGAACAATAGCGGGGAAATTTGGAAGGACAAGCAGCTGATGCTGCAATTCGTAGGTCTGCCCCATGAGGGCTGGTAAGCTCAAACTTGGATTCGCCAGCCGGGACTAGCTCGGGTAGGGGTTTTGCCATGTCCTTTGACGAGGTCGCACTGATGAATGGGAGAATGAAAAAGAGTGCAGCGTAATGTCTCATGGTTGGAGCTCTGTTTCGGATAGTATGCTGATGAAAAGAATGGCGTGCTTGTGAACCGCGCTGAGCCATGTGGACATGCGGCTGAATACATTCATTAAATATTCTGATAAGGTTGTCGTTATATTATGAATAAGAGAGATTGGGACGGAACAGAATTATTCCAAATACCTCGGCCTTACCTGATGCAGTATATGGGGTGTGAAACCTTGGTCTGAGTTTGAAGCTACTAGTCCGTTTTCACTCACTCTTTCTATTAAGCTCACTGTGAGGATAATCCGTATTGAGCAGCTGAAATTAAGGAAGAACAATCTATTAAAACTGGGCTTTAATCCAAAGGTATTCATATCAGTAGTTCTAGTTGTTTACTCATGTTCGAAATGATGATGGTGTCTGGAACCAGGACAGTTGAGGGGCCTCCTCAAAGGCGGAATTGAGGCTCGCATGGCTTCTCGGTCTGTGCAGTACGAGCTGATAAATATTATGCACATCACTAGATTAATTGCGAGGCTGGGTGTTTTGGACGTATCCAATTTGATCCTTCGAAGACTTTTTCGGATGATGCTCCGTCATGGATGAAACTGTCCAGCTTTCGCTCCTGAGGTTAAGTTTCACGGGGCCAATATGAAGAAGTTAGTTCCAAATCCGGCATCCATCTTTACCCCAAGCTACAGCGCTAAATTGGATGTATAATCTCTGTAGGCTCAGGGTATCGGTACATGTGGTCAGCCTGTTGCTTTGCCGACACACGCTTAAAAGCCCATGGCACAATCTAGGTAGTCATACAGTGGCTTAACATTAGCGCAACCATAAGGGTCTGACATCCCCACAACAGAAGTAAACGAGTAGTAGCTATGATAAATATTGTTCCCCATTCAGACTTTGTCTATCTTGTTTATGTCGTTTGTTGTTGCATTCCTCGGGGAAATCACGTTAAGCTGTTTGTATACTGCCTGCCGATCCCTTCTCTGCACATTCTTTTGGGGGGTTTCTCCGTCAGTAACATGATTCGATAACAAATACTAATGAATGATATATGGACATGGTCTAAATCTAAGTGATACATACGCCCTGCACCCAATGCCTTCGCACCGCATCCGCCAGGCCAATGAACAAGACTCTACCTCCGACTATATACAATGTATTCCTCTTGCCCCGTGCTCATTTCTTGAGGGATATTTGACGCAGCTATTTCATGCACCGGGTCCATGTGTACTGGAGAAGGAACCTGGCTGTAAGGTATAGGTGAAGCTGCGCTGACATCGGAAACATTCGCCATCGAATATGGTCTGTCGTAGTCTAGAAGAGGCGAAACTTTCCCACTCGCATTCTGATTATTTATAGGATAGTGAAATGCGGCAGGATGAGGAACAAAAGGCGCTACATGCCTTTGTTAGCACGGCCGAGTCTCACCAACTTGCGTTCATCCTTCATTTCCTACGTACCTTGATAATTCTCGGCAGTCGCCTGAGGGACAAACGGCGGAGGCGTAGGCTGAGCAATCGGAGGGGGAACATTTTCGATTGGCTGCTGTGGTTGCCTCTTCCGGCGATACAAAACACAGAATCTCCAAATCAAGAGTCCCAGAATGATTAAGCCCCCGATTGTAGCGCCAACAGCGATACCAGCGATAGCTCCAGTCGACAGGCCTTCATCATCAGAACTTGCTCCCGAGTCAGCACTACCCGTTGCCGATGTGTCACTGTCATCGCTCGGATTCAGGAACTCAAAGCGATTGTTTCCGCTCCTTGGTAAAATTGCGGCAACTAGGCTTTCTTGTGGACAAGATTCTTCTCCGTCGTCTGTGTCGCAAGAGTTTTGTGAGCAGCATCCAAAAAATGGAGGAGATGTATATTTGCAGGTGTAAAAGGATCCGTTTTTGCCACTGCTGCATTGCAATTTGGGAATCTTTCCATAATCATCGCTGCTGAAGGAGGTAGCTCTCAAGTCTTCTTCAGGACAAATTCCATCGCGAGCGCATGGATCAATGGTGCAACATCCCACAAAGTTGGTATCCTCATCTGTGCAAGCGTAAAAGCTTCCTCCTTTAGGACATCCATAGTCCAGGGTCGTTTTGTTGGACATGGTAGCGGAGGCCTGTAAGGCAGGATAATGTATTAAGCTGGGATTCTCCAGAGAGAATATTTTATTGGTAATTTATGTTGAAAAAGGTGGGAATACGTCTGGAAAGATTGAACCGCACCGGCCGAAGAGAAGGGCTGGAGGGTGCGGCTCTTTGAACTGGGCAGGTAAGATGCCTTGTTTCAATTTCGAACAACGCATACAGCTCTCAGACCTGCTTGCAGCTCACATAACCAATCGAACGTACTGATATCGAACTGATATGGATACCCAAAATGTGCATGGCATGGGTTTCCTTGGGCGGAAACGCCATGAAATGCCGTGATACGCAATCGCTTTGTAGTTTTGACTGGGCTGAAGCAGCCATGTCTCTGCGCTCAAGCTTACACTGGGGCTGCGACAGCCACAAACGCATGCAGTCATCTTGGGCCTACGCACAATGCCTAATTATCGCCCTGCATGAAGCTCGGCTTGAGCTCGGCTACAGCCAGATGATGTCGGCATAGCCATTAATTTGAAATGTTTCTAGCCTTGAAGTGGAAATTCGAATGATTGAATTGCACTCGAATACTATTTCAAATTGCATTGCCCTCGAGGTGTCAAAGATCCACCATGTCTTTGATGTTCGAACCATGGCTGGCCCTGTGCCCGTACACCAGGCTGTGTCTCACTTGTCGGGTCATGCAACAGCCACCAAACATGACAACAAATGCGCCAGCGCTGCAGCATTTCCTTTTTCAGACAAGTCGTAAGTAACAGGTCATCTACTGTATATATTTCACAGCTAATGCCCAGTACAGTCTCGCGCATTCAATACACCGCATGTTGCAGCCGCCCACATGGGCTGAACGTAAGCCCCGCCGGAGATCTTCTACCGCTTCCACAAAGGCTATGACAGGCAGGGTAAAAAGCTTATAAAAATATAAAAAATATGCCAAGCTCCAACTCATCCCACTCTCCTCTTTCTCAACGAGCCAATAGCCCCAGACGACGCACTTATCACCAATATGGCCGTGTTATATGCAAATCTGTCAAGAAAACCGGGGTGCAATATTTGGTGAAAAGGAACAAGACATAATTTGAACTTTTTTTTCTTGAATCGAGGTTTATTTCTTAGCCATAACTATGCCTAACACACCAACTCGATTCGCCTTTCCGCGGAATTCGACTGGGGTGTCCGGAACACTAGTCTAGCGTCCTATTTCGGAACTTTCGTTGCAACACCTGAGTTCGATGATGGTTTTTAAAGGTAACAAAATTGTGGCATCAACAACCGAGCCTTCCGAGTAGACAGCACTTGCTCGCCGGCGGAAATTTGTGGGATTTGGTACCAGTCGAATTGTTGATGATGCAATCACGTTCTTTCTAGATCCTGCCGAGCTGGATTTTATCACGGAAAGAGTTTTCTCAGCTGCATTTGTGCGATGTGTAGCGGGTGTTTGATGACCCGAACCTCGGTGTGGTCGCAAGATTGGCATTTGGAATCACAAAAGGCTGAAGGAATAGATCAGCCAGAGAGAGGGTGGAGAATCGCATATGGTTCAAAGAATTTGGCTGCAACAAAATAACGGCCTTCGTAGGAGTCCGAAACCAAAAAGTTCCCTGATTAGTGAGCGGATACGATACAAGAGCCCGGGGATGGGATTGGTCGGCCCCTCTATCGGATTATACCAGGACCACATATTCTTCCGTATCTATGGATGATGTGCACGTCAAGTGTGGCAGTCGATATCTACGAAAGCGAAAGCGAGCAACAACCGCGGACTCCGGAGACTTGATACAGCTATTTTGGACCGCTTAGTCAGAATGAGAAGCGCTCAGACCAGGTCTCGGCGGAGGCGGGAACAAATGCCAGTGGGAAGTTACTTGGACTTTTCTTTTCATTTGGTGGTTGTCGGATGTTTCTGCTTTATCATGGACCCGAAAGGCTTTTGGCTCCAGTTAAGATGATTTGGAAGGAAGGCATGGTGGCTCGGCAATTAATGACGATTCTCCTTTCTATCTCGAGGAGTGAATGCCTTCAACTTGTACCAGATCAGATTAAATTGCTCATTGGGATTTGGATCAAGAAATTCATGGATGAATGGAGCGTCCCTCCCATAATTATAAATGCATTATTCTACAAAAGACTTGGTGGGATCGGTGTCATGTGGCTCATGAGGCAGTCTCCTACGCCAGCATTCGCGAGCATGATACACAGATTTGTTCCCGTCCCATCTAAATAGAGTCGGACCTTGGAACATACGTTATTAAGCACAGTGTACAATTGTCACGTAATCGGACTTTGAACGAAGCAGATCACGGAGATTAGTATAAGCTTTTCGTACCTTCGTGTCGGCAAATTTGCTGCGTACAGTCCGACCAGCGCTGAGTCAGCGGAAAACGAAGCAGCAGGGGATAAGCTGCGGTTCACACAGAGCATTCTTAACCCAGGGCCACTCCCATTTGAGAGTAAGAGACAGAAAGGGAAGTTGTGTATTTCGGCCCGCTTATCTGATAGATCCCCGTATCGTAGATATTTTTACAATCCACCATTCACTATGCGGAAATCAGCTTGCGACAGTTGTCACAGGAAAAAGGTAGGCACCCTTGCTCGCCCCAACATGCCTTCCATCAATTCTCTTCCTATTAAAACAATCGACGCCATTTTTAACTAACATCTTGTTTGCTATAGATCCATTGCGACTCGAATGGTCCTGGGAGTACTTGCGATTGGTGCAATCATCATGGCCTTCACTGCACATTTGAGAGGGCACAAAAGCCAAAAGGCGTCAGACGGAGGTGTGTTACTTTATAAAATCCTCTTTCAAATCATCATTTAGCCCATAAAAACATTTCTGACATTGCCTCTCTTACTCGTAGGACCAAGCGCAGTGGTACCTGGAGTTTTGCCGCTCGATTAGAGCTTCTCGAAATTGCCATTGCTCAAAACATCCCGCGGCAATCAATTGAACATCCCCCTCCTTCTCCTAGCAATCTCAAGAGCAAATCAAGCACTACGGAAAAGAGCGAAAAAGAAACTGTCATTGATCAAGAATCATCAACATCAGTAGAAAATGATGACCCTCCTCATCCCACATCATTCGCCTTGTTACCGGCTAGCGACTGTATTTCGGTTAACAGTATTGGTCAAATTCAATATAACCATTTCAATTTTGGAGCCCGCAACTTTCAAGGTCCGAATTCCCTTTTCTCAGAAGATGTGCAGAAATGGATTACGTCGAAGTCTGGAGAAAGCGTCGCACTAAATTATTGTAGTACCGGACATGAACGATGGGCTCCGACGCCCCCGAAGGTTCAGCCCCACCAAAATGAAGACCTGCCCAGTAAAGAGGTAGTGGAGCTTATTCTGAATGAATTTGTTTCATCTGTGGGGAAGCTGATATTCCCAATCGTTGATGGTGTCCTCTTCAAGGAGACCATAGCACTGGCATACCAGCCGGCAACCGAATCAACCGCGCCATGGCGGATCAGCGCAAAGGCTGCGGTGTTAGCCTTTTTGGCCGTAGTAGACATTTTCAGGAAGCGATTTTGGACCACTCATGCAGTGGACGGCAGCCGTTGTGCAAGTCTGGCTCACGATCTATTGCCAACTGTTGTAAACGATCGCAGCATTGTTGGTCTTCAAACCTTCATGATGTTGGTAGGTTCAAACCAAAATGGGGCAAAATATTTAATGTCGTTATGGTTTTACTAAGCTTCAACCTCAGCACATATATTTCATGTCATCCGGCTCTATACATGAAGCAGAACTCCTTCATTCTCTGGCTTGTCGTTTGGTCTGCGCACTTGGCGGGCATCTCAACCAACCAATCAAACCATACGGCGAAAAGGTCACTCACGAAGAAAGAACTACTCGACAGATACGCATATTATTTTGGATGTGCTATGTATTCGATAAAGACATGTCACTGCGACATGGACAACCTCCAATCCTGACTAGTCACGATTGTGATCTCTCCATTCCCGAAAACATCATAAGCCACGACATTTACATCAAAGACTTAGAAGCGTTTACTAAGTCCAAGTCAATCAAGTTTGACGACATGATGCCTCATCTTCCAGGAGATGCTCGTCTAAGTTGTCTGAAAGAAAAAATCCAACGGTTTCTTTACTCGCCAGGTGCATCAAAGAAAACTGAGGCTCAAACGCTCTACGAAATAAGAAATTTGGATGGCGAACTGGAGTCCTGGAGATTGTCGCTCCCCAGCCATTGTCGCCCGACCCTCTTGGTTTCCAACCTTGATTACCAATTTCCGGAAAATATGAAGATGCTAGAGCGCATGAGACACATAATGTTGCACCTGGATTATTATTATTTGTTATCGCTCATACATCGAGCGAGCGAAAGATGCCGCCCTATCAAGCATGCCGCTGCATCTTCTGGTGTCGAGTGGAACACGGCTTTGCAGTCAAGTAGCGCAATTGCTTTGGAGGCCAGTCGATCGATTATTATTTACCTGAGAAGTACGGCCAGCAAGACAGCCACTGAATCATTCTGGTGAGTAATTCCTTGAGATAATCTACTAAGATTCAACATAATATGGGCGAAAGAATCAATGGAACATTGCTAAACATTTCATTCAGGGTTGTGGTTTTCTACCCCGGCATTGCTCTCATGACTTTATTCTTCAATATTCTGAGTCGTCCACTCGCTCCGGAAACCTCGATGGACTTGCAGCTGCTAAGTTCAGCCGCGTCTGTAATCAGGAGCTTGCCGGGACAAGGCATAAGTCCCTCTGAGAGCATGCGCAGAAGGATCATGAATAATTTATCGGCTGAATTACTTCGCCTTGCACAATGTGCTATAGTCAAGGCCGGCAGAGAGAGGCTGGGCAATAAATAGAATGTTCCTGGGCACACTAGGCGGTCTGCTAGCGAAAGCGATTTGATGTGAGGACATGTCATTTAATTGATTGGATATATTTGGCCCAAGCCGTAAGTAGTAAATAACCTATGAAGAATACTTGATGCTGAATGTGGGCGTCTCCGACTTGTCCCAATCAGCCTCCTTATTTTCATCGCCAAAGATGTGCAAAGCTCGGAACACAATCTTGTATTGTCCTTCGGGTGCGTAATCTCCATTCGCCAGCTCACCAGTCCAATCTAAGCTGTTTGCGCCCATAGGGTTCCACAACATGGGAAATCCGGTTGGTTCCCCGATGCTCTTGGATGTGGAGTTTGAAGCCGAGGAGACGGACACAATATCTGCGTGAAGCGTGGCTGAGCCAAGTGCCAGATACCACACAAGTGCTGGGAGCGTGGCAGTCGAGTTGGCAGCCGTGCCAGGGGCCGGCAGGGTGAAGCTTGTGTTTGCTGAGACAGGACCAAGGCTTGTATCTGTGGACTTGCTGATCCAAGTATCCTCAGATCCAAGAACGGTAGAACCATGAAGGGATCCCGTAAGCCCCTGGTATGGAAGCGACAGAGAGCTACCATCTGATCCGTTGACAGCGATGTATCCCGACCAAAGAGCGAGACGTTCCGCCGTAACGCCCTGAGGAGCAGTAGGTAGCACTTCAACCGTGACGCTCTGACCAGCTCCAATGCTTACCTTTGACTCACTGAAGTTCAAAGTAGCGTAAGCCTCGGCGAATTCGTTGGGGAACACGTCTGGGTAGATCGAATCCGCACCAAGTGTGTAAGTTGTTCGAGTAGGAATATGAGAGATGTCAAATTCAACGTTCTCGTCCCCAGTGTTCTTCAGGGTAAAGTTCAAAACCTTGACAAAATTATCGGTGTCGTTAAATGAGAGACTTGAAGGGCTCAAGAGAACCTTGGCATAAGCAGCATCATATGCCTGCACAAGGCCAGCACCCTGTTGGGGAACAGGAGCAAGGAACTCGTAAAAGCTGGAACCGTCATTGAATAGCTGGGGGTTGGAGTTTGCAGCCAGTAGATCCTCAATAACAGTAGGATCCAGAGTCCCCCGAGCCTGACCAATGAGAGCGATAATACCAGCTACCAATGGGCACGCCATCGAAGTACCAGAGAGGACGGCGTAGCTACCCTTCTTGGTGGGGTATGTGGACAGGATATCTCCTCCAGGTGATCCAAACTGGGGTTTGACGTCCATTTCCCAAGTGGGACCCCAAGAGCTGTAAGTGCTAATGGCACCACCAGTCACATCGTTGGCGCTATCGTCAAGAATCTCGCCGCCGGAACCATCTCCCATCTCAAGAGTAATCGTAGATCCGGCCTTGAGGAGAGAGATCCACTTTACGCCGACATCTGAAGAGACCATGCCTGCGGCTACGATGCCAGAGACGGAGGAGACGTCATAGTTCGCAGTGCCACCAACGTTGTTGTAGATCATGAGGTATTTGGCGCCAGCATTGGCGGCATTCTGCGCCTTCTGGACAAAGGTGCAGGTTCCACGTCGGACCAAAACAATGTAGCCACTGAGGTCTGGCGTGTCAGCGGGGTATGCATCACAACCACCATTAGCAACTGTCGTGTCGTAGTTAGGCGCCCACAGTGGCAGAGTGACGTTATCCCAAGCACCAGGGGTAGCTGCAGTTGAGCCAAAAGCAACCTGGCTGCCGTTCCCATCCACTGTGTAGTGGGATACGTTGAGGAGCGCCAGGTAACGGGTGTTGTCGTAAGAAGCAATGGCAGTCACCTTCTTTCCATTGGCCGCAGTGCTTGCATAGAACATGCCCACGTCTCCAGAGTTACCAGCCGAAACTGGGCAAGGGACACCCTTCTCGACAATTCGCGAGACTGCGACAGACCAGGGTTCCTCAGACCAGCCACTGGCACCGCCGATGGATGCGGTGATGATATCAGCACCATCCTCAAATGCCTGGTTGTAAGCGGCAATAAGCACATCATTACCGGCCTCTCCATCGCAACCAAATACGCGGTATGCACCAAGGGTAACATCAGGAGCGGCACCAGTAAAGCCCATGGAGTTCTCTTGTGCGGCAATAATTCCGGCAACGTGAGTGCCGTGTCCTTGGCAATCCATCGGGTCATCATCTGGATGCACCTCATTGTAACCAGTATAATCGTCGCCCACCAAGTCAGTTCCCAAAGCAACCAGGCATCCGGGGCCAAAGCAGCCGCCCAGGGCTGGGTGCTTATAGTCGATCTAGAAAAGGAAAGAAGTCGTTAGCCGAGATGTCGGTTGCATAATCAAGATTGAGGAAAACCCGAAATCTACCTACACCAGTATCGATAACGGCAACTTTAATTCCCTTTCCAGTGATTCCCTTGGCTCGCAGCTTGTCCACCTGCGTCATGACATGAGGCGTGAATGTGTCATCTGCAGTTTCGTTGATGGCTCGTTTGGTAGCAACTGATTGCGCTGCTGCCGCCCCGCCGGTCGATTTGACCTGAGGGTCTGGGATGCTGTACAATTTAACCGGCCACATATTTTTGACGGCCGGCAGAGATGCCAACTTTGAAGCCAAGTCTTCCGCATTCTCTACATCATCAAACTGGATCGAGATACCCTTGAAGAGTTCATAGTTGAACTCGACTCGAGTTGTACCCTCCCTGGCTGCCTGGAGTTTGAAACTCGAAGAATCCTAGTTTATGATTAGCACGCGGTACCGTTCAAGCTATATCAATGGCACATACTCTTCCCTCTTCGAATTCGAAAATATAGGCACCAGGCAGGTGAGTAGGAGCCTTTTTCTTGCTTATCTTGTCGAGCTGCACAGCTCCCGCCACCGCTGCGAATATGCAAACGAGTGAGTTCCAGCGGACCATGATTGCAGATCCCTGGTCACAAAATAAATACTTGATAATGACAGACTTATAAAAGAGGGACTAAAATGAACGTGAGGGGCGATGGATTTGGGATTGCAATTGCAAACCGTCGTCTTGGCCGCGCCAGGTATTATATATGATCGTGGTAATTATGGAGATCTGCATGTTGAGAATAGCAGCGACCGAGGTTACATGCACAGTCTTATCAAACCTCGCATCTATCGTAGCCGCTCCAGGCAGGTGAATCCATACATAATTGGCGGGATTCGTCCCAATGTGGAAGAAATTGCTATGCATGCACAACGGTGGTCGCCACCGGAAAATGGCCCACCACAGAAGTGCGCGTAACTGAGCAGAAGTTCCTCAAGGTGCGTTGGTTATGCCATTTGTTATCGATGTTATCAGGCTTTAGCCTGCCAGTTTCGGTTAGCATCTGCCTTTGCACCCATGAAACTCGTCATGAGATATGTGCCGGGTTCAGAGCGGCAGGTAACATTAGCAGCCCAGATAGGGCAAGGCATCATGTGGGGAGCCACTCTGCCCCCCTGGCATCGACGATGGTGTTGGCTCGTGATAGTGGCTCCCCCTGAATGCCCCTGGAGCCGCTGGTCTTGGCGCCCGGGGAATGGCCCTAGATCGACAGGAACAGTGCAGTGGCATTTGCGAGTGCAACCGAAGGCGCAGATCCTCAGACATGGTTAATCTCCAATGGCCATTTCTTCCGAGGAACTTTTATGTATTGTCCAAGTATGGAATTTGTCCGTAATTTCAGGAGCCCATGTCCGTATTGTCGTTGACAAATGAGCGCCTGCATTTCAAGTGTCTAGATTGAGTCTCGGCGATATGAGGACGCGGATAGATCGGGCGACAAACGCCATTTGTGGCCAGACTGTCGCATATCAACTTAAATCATCTTTTCGAAATATTCGACCAATGAACTCAATATCTCAAATTATTAATCATTTCTCTTTCTTTCTTTTTATCTCCCACAAGAGAAAATCCCCACAAATACAATGGCTCTCCCGAGCCTCGACAAATATCTGATTTTGCTACCCTACACAGATTTCCCAGCTTAGATGAATTAACGAGGAAGAAACTTAGTTAGAGTACATCTATATGTGAAATCGATACAGTTTTCGGACTGACTAAATTGACAATTCTCAACAGAAGCTTTGCTTTCTCTCATGCCATCTTTCACCCGTGGGGCTTACGGATCTCGATCGGCCATGAAATGAATGATGCACGCCTGGTGGTGTTATAATCCCTCCATCAAGGTTACTCTCCCTTCTTAAAGGCGCGGTCGAAACCCGGGATCCTTTTCGTGGGGGATACGAATTTGCTGTCCCGGCAGAGCTCGAAGATCTTCTCCTAAGGTACGGCCCCAAAGAGGGCAAGCAGGCAATTATAAGAGTCATGTTGAGCTCAAGAGTACCCCAGAGTACTGTTGGAATGGTTAATAGTATTCATTTAATAGGTAATCACAGGCTTACCCATATACGTAATGGGAGTGTCGTAATGTTTAATTGAATGCTCAAACGTGATATAGCGGATGATGCAGAATGCAAGGCTGATAATACCAAGTAGAAACGCGCCATAAAGACCTAGCTTGATCCTTGGTTTTATATTCAATGAGGTAATAACCAGCCATGGGAGAATAAATACTGAAGTTGTTAAAATCTCGTCATTTGAGTCGTCGCTGTCAGGAGTGACTTACCGAGAAGGTCCCCGAAGAAGTGGAGGGCCCATCCTATTCGAAATACCAAAGTGCCTGATCTCTCAACGGAACATGCTGTAAGCGGATCGAGATCCCTATTTCATGGAGATCAATGGTTAATCCTTGGTGTCCTTATGACAGACAACTTACCAATTGGTTTTAATGGGGCGGCAGATCAGAATCTGCAACAGGATACTTGTTAAATATGATGCTGCAACATAGCCGACAGTAATCCAGAACGCTATTCGACGCGTCTTCATGGTTGGCGGGATTATTGGTGCATACGCAGCAAGAAGGGCCGATTTACAAAGGTACAAGGCCGTGAGGAATGGGAAATAGCTAATCCAAAATATCTGAATATTGCATGGTCAGACCAATATTGTTCATTCCTCACGGGTATTTGTGAGAGCGGAGGCTTCTTGCCTTGAAGATATGTGACATCTGGTCAAAGCTCCCTTTGAAACCAAGCAGATATACTGATATGTGAGGATCTAGCACACCAAGCCTGTGGTATGCGATGAAAAAGGCTGTCGCGAGGGCGGAAAAAATCCATGCCAAGCACATGAGATTGTCGCTGAGAATAAGACTCCTGCGTTGTATCTTTAGGCGTAGATATAGTCTAGCGATGATGAGGGCTACTGAGATACCATTGAGAAACCATCCACAAGCCTGGAAGATAGATTATAGAGTTAGGAATTGTACACAATATTGATATGGATGGGCCAAACCAGAACTGCGCCGGCTCTTGGCGCCGAAATACTCATCTTGACTGTAAATAAGCTGAAATAGATACTGGGCCAATCATAGCAAGGATCGCAAGAGGGGAATCGTTGTGAAGCGGAATGAGATTCACGATCGCAGTGTCGACCAGAGAATGACGCGATTCCTACGTCTGAATGGGGATGAGAAAGACAGGAGAGGAATTAAGCCGTTGTTGGAATACGTGTCTTGGCATTTTAAGGACAAAACTAAACTTCGCGTAAGAAGGTGATGCAATAATGGACCGTGCCGAGCTGAATTAAAAGAGGACGCTATTGGATATGTGTGGAAATACTTCTGCCGAGATCCACTTGAATGAAAGCCATGGCTAACTTAAAAGCATATGGAGAAAATGAGTCAAATTTAGAAAGGTTTTATCAGTTTTGGTCTTGAGATGAATGAGAGTAATGCTTTTGATACTTCAAAAGCCCTGACCAGCCTACCTAATGCTCGTACAACTTGGATTAGTTCCAATCTCCTCTTTCCCTGGCTGGCTGTCTTGATATCCAACGTTAGTGGCCTCTGACATCATATAATACATGTCACATTCAATGATAGGATTTAGGAAGTGATTTCCCGGTGTCAAAAAATCTACCTTGGTGGTTGCGAGTCGTTTCCTCATGAGGACAGAAACTTCAGATAGTAGTAAATTATGGTATAGCGGTCTTAACCTTGACAAAATATTTGTTTTCATTGGCCTTAAACATGCATTTTTTAACTTTTTAAAAAATGTTAAATCCACTGACCATACCTATCTTAGTTAACCTCCTTCTCAGTTACATAGGTAAATGTTACTGGTCCAAGTAGCCCAACATTCTGCGCGTCAAGGGAACCATAGATGGCGGGCCAGGTTGTCCTGAGTTTATTCCAAAGCGTAGTAGCCACGGTGATCTCGAGATCTAAAAGTTCCAGCCATGTTAGCAACCAAAACCAGTCTTGAGAACAAGAAGCATAAACAGGGCGGACTGTACCATTTTCTCCGTTCTTCACCAAGTCTGTTACATCGATGGCCTGACTGACAAACCAATCAATATCCGACACAGTTTTTCCATTAATCTTGACCGCCCATGAACCCTCCACATCGCCGACATCTAGAAGAATTCGTGTGTTTTTAAGACTTTTGCTGATTGAGAATGTTGTCGTGTATGTTCCTACACCGCTTGCATCCTTGATGCCGTCAACGTTGGGCCATGCCGCCAGCTTGTCGAGTTTGACAGTCTGGAGGTTTGTTTTGGTGGTCTTGTAGGAGTTGGCACCTGTTTCATTGACATCAATAGGAGCCCAATCCTCGACTGAGAGTTTCCAAGAAAATGACGAGATCGGCGATGGAAGATCGCTTGATGGGGCAAGGTTGACTGATTTGCCTTGTGAGGTTTTGGCGACGCAACTGATATTGGATGAGATGTAGATGGAGCCGTCGCGCACATATGATGAGCAATCGGTAGAAGTAAGTGAATTCTTGAGGTTGGAGGCACCAAACCGATTCTTCGACCCGAGACTGAAAATAAATGTCAGCAAAGCTTTTGCGTTGATCCAGGATAGACTCACTAAATGGCTGACGTGGCGTCGACGCCGAGAGATACATTTACTAAAGTGTAACCAGCAGATGTTTGGAAGGAGGCGATGGGACTGACGGATCCCGTGAAAATGTTGATCTGAAGGGGCTGAGCCTCGCCTTCCAGTTGTACGGTACCCGAATACTTTCCATCCCCGTTATTGTAAATCCAATACAGGTAGCCAGAATCGACTGTCCTTCGAAGGGTGGTAACGTTGACGCTGGTACCGGAAGCATAACGAACCGACGGCCTCACACCAAGGTTTTCTAGCGCTGAAGGTACATCACTAGTGTCATCAACCAAGACTGTTGTCTTAAGCGCCTTAATCTGAGACAAAACCTTGCTTAGTGAACCTTCCTGGGCGTTTGTGTCTGAGGCGTAACCAAAGGTTTTCTGTGGGAGGGAGCCAACAAAAATGACTGGGAGTCCGCTTTTTCCATAGCTCAGAATCAAGTAGGCAGTTTTGACATCCATAGCGGTGCTGCTGATAACAAGAGCCTTGTATGCGGGGCCGTCAGGTGCCAATCTTCCGTTGCGAACTTTCACATTGTACTTGGTCAGAAGTTCCGGAGTGGGATATTGGTAAGAATACCCTGCGGCATTTAGGGATGTGTCATCCCATGACGCGGTAACACCCCAAGCCTGATTCAGGATCGCAACGTCAATTGAAGCGCCACTTTCCTGTAACAGCTTCTGCGCATTGGCAAGATAAGTGCTAGCCGTCTTTGCATGCTTCCATTGAGGCTGCCTTGGGCCCCAAGCATCAGCAAATCCGTTAGAGCTTGTCCCTAGGGGGGTGAAGGGTGCAAATCCAGGCCAGATACTGGTTTGGGAAGTCTGATAAGGAAACCCGTGGATCACGAGCTGGCTAACACCAAGCGACATGTCGTGATTTGCGGTGCCCAGAAGGAATTGCCATGTGACGCCGTATGCCTTGCCCATGTAGGCGCCGATTTCGTCGGACAGGATTGTCTGTTTACCCGCAATGTCTCTGCCGGTCGCAAGGACACGGAAGGAATCCGGAGTGCTTTCGAAGCCCAATGACTCGCCCTCTGGGATATCGACATACGAGGCAGCGTAGGAACTATCAAAGGAAGCTGTATAAGGTTGCACACGAAGTTTCATCCCAAGCTTATTTGCCCACTTTTGGAGAGGCTTTAGTCGGTAGTTGATGTAAAGATCGCTGACGGTCTGGTAAAAGTCGTTGGTAACTTGGGCCGCCACTTTACTGTCTCCCGAATACGTGTTCGTGTCCTTGAGAACATAAAGGAGGAACGGTGTGAAATCATAGCCGCGTCGAGATTTGAACTCCTTGATGAAATTTAGGGTCCAGTATTGCTTGTACTTCAATTCCAAGGAATCCTCAAAGAACGAGCCACCATTCCTATTTTTCTCTGTCAGCACCTAGGACAATGAGGAACAGATTTCACAACTCACTTGGCCAAAGCAGTTCGCAGCTCAGCTGTCAAAATATGCTCATCCCAGTACTTTGCGCCAGCATCGAAGCCATCGGTGCTGAAATGGTCGACAATGTACGCAGGGGAAGGGTACGTGACTTTAGGTCCGGTAGGATTCACTGAATGTGTCAGTCTATGTTGATGCGCCTGTTCTGCAGGCTGATTTCGAGATAACTTACTGTCATACATGTTCTGAATCTGGCCGGTTCCTCTTCCATAAATGGCAACAAGAACATAATTCCCACCTTTGGGTGCAGTCCAACTAATGGTGTTGTTTTTGGTCACCTTCTTCGTGATATCTGTAACTGTCTCCGCATCGAAACCGACAACGGAGGCTGACTCGTCTGTCGTATTCACCTTTGCAGCCAAGACAGCCACCAATTTTGGCGTTGCTGTGACAATGTTTCCGGTTTCGTTTCCAGATGGGGCAGCAACTGGCAGAGGAAGTGCACCCTCGTACGCCTTCCCTGCCCTGACAAAGGTCTGTCCGTGGACGAGCTCTTTCATTGTCTGCTTGGAATCAGGTGTGTATCCTGGATAGCCAGTAGGCCAGTGAGGGCCAAGAGTCATATCAACATGGCCACCCAACCTGTTTGCGCAAGATTAGCAAGGCGGTGAATCTAACTGGCGTTCCCGACTAACTTGTTGGCTTGCTTGTACGCGGCCGCAACACCGGCATTCCATCGGTCCCGTGCCCAGCCGTAGATTTTGGGATCAGAAGCTTCGGTGACGCTGTCTTGAACGTCGCCGATCTCACCACCTCCAAACCCAGCATCAATGATGGAAGTAATCTCATCCACCACCTCTTCAGTTTCGATCCAGCCACCTGGCCACCACCACCGGAAACGAGGAGATTGGTAGAGCGATGGTTGGCCAAGCTTGCCCGTTGTTCCTTTGCTGTCTCGCAAGTGCAAGCCTTCCGCCAATGGGGCAAGGCAGATTGACAGCGCCAAAAGGGCTCGGGAATGCATCGTTAAATGGATATGATAGCAAAACCCAAATGAGTTGTAATTCTGAGAGGCGAGGCGTGGCTAGTGACTACAAGAATAGATCATTCTCATCTGCGGCTGTATATATACTTATCTTTTATTTTACGTGGAGCTAAAGGTCCATGATTAATTGCAGATCTCATCCTGTTCCATCTATTACCGTCTCGTGCAAAGCTATGCCGAGCCTCCGATTACGTTTCCATTACTCAGACATCTCGCAACAGACTTGGACCGAGCGGTGGGCAGCTGCACTAGCTAATAACTGATTTTAGTTAGGCTCGCGCCTTGAAAACCCGTTCATTTTGATCAAGTCTCGTGTTGGGAAGCTCAGTGCGGCAGTCCTGATTCGATTACTGAAGGGCTCACCCCATACCCCAGACTTTCCCCGCAGATAGAGCTTGCTGGTAGTCTTCGGGTTGTGGAGGTCTTCCGTAATGTCGGGTTCTAACCAATTTGGGCATCAATGAAGAAGCGAACGTGAGGGGGGCCAATCTTTTCCCCTGCTTACTCCCCCGGACAGTCGAGGCCGACAGGAAAACCACACCACGTGCCACAACCTTTCGGCGGTTGACACCCGAATAAATCGCTGAGGCAAGGATTGAGAACACATGAGCTTACAAGGCCAGTTTCTCCACCTGTGAAAATAACTCCATCTAATACCAAGTCTCGCTGCCTTTTAAATCATGACGAGCCAGGCGTTCTTAGATCGTCGAAAAGGGATTTGCTCGCAGTCATGATGTAATGAGATGAGCGAAATTTTCCGCTATACAAGTGCTACACAGATAAACCAAACCAAAAACATTTAATATCTGCACGCACAAAACAATTGCAAATCTTTACCAGGATCGGAGTATTGTTGTAGCGGGGATTTAATAACTATGCGGACACAAACATGCGCTGTAATAGGTGTAATTAATCCGCCCCTAAGTGGGGACAAGTTGCCTCCATCTTGGAAACAGGCTTAGTTTCTGTTGATAACCCACAAGCTGAATAGGAATTGTCGTTCCATTTGAGAATATCGTAAAATAATGTCGAGTTTGGGTAGATACTAAGGACGGCTGATGGGCTAACATTCCTTCTATGTGCGACAGTTTAGATACAGCAGTCAAATTCGATCCGAGTCACAGCAATTTCATAATTCTATTGATTTTGAGACGTATATGATATCCAGCTCAAACTATTATAACAAGGAAAGCACTGTCCACTTTGTTTCTGTGGTTAGTATTTTTTATTTTGCAAGAAGCTGTCGTTCGGTTCTCGCTCTAGCTCGGCCAGCAGTCACTGAACTACGTTGAGGCGCCTTATAATCTTACAATCCGCATGTCTATAATGGTTCAGAAATTCCCCCAGAAGACAAGTTTTCTGTCGGCCTTCGGGTTGTGGGCATCTTCGGCAGTGGAGGACCTGAAGGGAATTTTTACGAAATCAGGAAAGATGATGCAAGAAGCCAACTTACTTTAACCTTATATGTTTTAGGAGCACTTGGCATCGGTAATAAGAAGATAATTCGTGCCTGCCAGGGCATCAAGTGGAGCCAAGCCAAACTCACAGGAGAATACCACGCGACACGGCTAAATGTGATTTTGTCCACTTCCCGATGCAGTAAATATCAGCGATAGCAATTGACACTGCTGTTTCAGTCGAAACTTTGAATTTGGGGGGGAAGGTGCCCGGTGGAAACAGGATTTTTAAAGGCACATGCTTCTCAGCGTATCTTACGCAAGGTTAATAAAAGTTAAAAGTATGAGTTGTGCGAGAAATTGTCTTCATCGATCGGAGGCCCGGGAGGAAACCGATACCCGTACGATCCCCCACTCGGGGGGATTAATTACAGCCAATGAAGTGGCCATGAATTGTCCGCATGATAGTTGGAGTGCCCGACATAAGTATCCGGATGATAACTACGGGGGCTACTGAGACACGTGCTCATGACACTGTTGTCTCAGTGACTGTCGAATCAGCGACAATTAGCTGTGAAACATGGATCTCTAGCATGTCCAATATCGCCATTGTCATTGCTCAACCCTACTCAACCATAGAATTTTGGGAAGATGCTTATTCACAGGATTTATCAGGGGCCGGGAAAGGAGGTCAACCGGCAATTGCAATCACTTCCACACGGGCGTTCGGAAATCCACAAAGCTGTGATCTTGCCATTACTAAATATAACAGCCTATCGGGAAGGAAAAATTGAATATGGGAAATCTACAGAGCGAATCAGTGCGAGCGAAGTCGCCGATTCCGGGTAAAGTCATTCATTCTTCCTCAAAGCGCATCAGTGTTTCGTAGCTCAAAAGAGGCAAATAGGCCTTCGAACCATTGGTAAATACACTATAAAGATAAAATTGTATTGATGAAATATCTAGTTCACTGCGTAAACAAATCTTCAAGACATGAAATCAGACAGAAATGAATAGTTGGCTTTCCGACTGTGGAGTGTGCCTTGCCAGGTTCAATTGACTTGCAACTGTACCACCAAGTTCCTTTTCCAGCTTATCGAGAGACACCCAACTTGCGGCAAATCTCAACGATATATTGAGCCGTGGTGGCGGCACAAGCAGCTTGAGGATCGCGCGCCACAAGAATGCCGAGCTCGTCTTGAGAGAGGGGAACAGCAAAGGCCGATGCAGCCATGGTGACAGCGGCAACAACAGAGACCTTCATTGCAAATATTTATTTGAAAATTGAAAGAATCGGAGGGATCGTGATGTATGTTTGGACGAAGAGTGCAAGTGATTGTCAATCGGGTTGCGATGCTGAATGGGTGTGATGTTGGCGAGTAACGAAGCAACATAAACCAAAGGGGCAGGAGATAGCTATACCTACCCAATTTTTAACTTTTGAGGGATGGAAATTGAACAATACAAGTGTTATTATCACTAGCAGGTGCTGGAAAAATTCCCATCGTTATTTACGATGTCTTTGACAACATCGTGGATTACGATTTTCTTGGTGAGTGAGGGCGCAATCATGTTGATCCTTGCGAATCATCCAAAACAGATTTGCAAGGATCAGCCAAAGTCTAATTCGCAACGATGATGGGTCCTTGGGTGCCATTCAATCGAGGTTAATAAATACTGGTACTCGATTTTCCATGGCTCACACAGTATATGGGTCACTACCACCTACTCCGAATATCCTTTCCTTGGTCACCACGGGTAGAGAAGCGTATTGTTCAGTGCTACTCGGAATGACGGGATTGCTGGGACGGCCAATTGTCTCTTTGAGGCTCGTGCGCTGTGCCTCTCGGGTTGTACAGGAACTAGTGTCTTGGTGGGTCTTGAAATTAGGGGTGTCTCCAACCTGGGCGATGCAACCCTCTCCAAATTGAACCGGCGAGAATTTCCCGATTGAACATTTTCAACGTCTCCTATTCTATGCAGAATATCCACTCATGCATCATCTAATTCGAATAGAAGGCAATGAATTCATGGTATATAAATGGACGACCAATGATTCTATTACTAATCTTGTTCTGACTAAGTCAGGGTTGGTATTCTATCAACTATTCATGTCATCTTTGGGCTCATGATTCGTCCGTCTCTAAATAATCCCATTCAGGTGTCCTGCGTCCCGAGTCCCCCCC